>MU090291.1:0-34325 GCA_014858505.1 Corymbia citriodora subsp. variegata
TCATTCTCCAGCCTTTGTAGCTTGGCATCATTCGACCTTGCGAATAACGCTGCCAAGTTATCCCACGCCTCCCTGGGAGTTTGCGCGCTCTTAATGTGCGGCAATAAATCATCTTCGACAGTTACAGCAAGAGCATAAAGCGCCTTACCCGCTTTGATCTTCCATCTCCTCTGTTCATCATCGTCTCTAGGTGCCGTGGTGTTGCTACCACCAACAATATCCCACAAATCCTGACCCAGCAAATAAAACTGCATCCTGACGCTCCAATTATTATAGTTGGAGTTGTTGAGCTTCTCAATGCCATTCGTCGAATTTGAAACATCCGCCATCTGACTTGAAATAATGCCCGGCACTACTCCAAGAAACCTTGATCTCTGACCAATCGATCACAGTCCCTGACTGTACATCGGCAGAACTTCGACGTATTCCGGTCCTCGACCGCCTGCGCACGAACAATGGTCCTTGACCACTGTCTTCACGAACTATGCTCCGGAAGACTTGACTCACGGTCCTTGACAACCGTGCTCTCGGTCTCAGATAACCTCACTCTGATACCAATTATTGAATATCAAAGTCGCACAACTCTGATAAAACTCTCACAAGAGACGCTCTCAAGGAAGGAGATGAATACAGTACTATTCTTGCTAAAATGTCTTTTCACTTGCCATACATAAAACTGATTACAAAACTCACTTATATATGCGCTTAAAACATGACTCTTGACATACCTTAGATATATGAAAGGACATGTCTAAATACATAGTAATAAAGACACTTTAGTATGTGCGTCGAAACGACTTCCATCAGTTTCGACCAAAGACACGAAGAGTCACGAGAGATAGGCGGTGATAATTTCAATACTTTACATGTTTTTTTATATTCGAGGTTCTGCAAAGTTTGTCCCTTTAACTTAATTTTGGATCAATGCATGGCATACAATCTTGAAGATCGTTTATCTTTTTCAATAAAAAAAGAGGCAAGAGAGTAATTTGGAAGAACTGACTGAGTAATTAAGTGACTTAATTTGAATCCTCGCAAATCATGTAGTATTTAGATTACAATGTTTATCACTCAAACTAATGTTGGGATTCATGAACATCGCCCGGGGATGAAGCCTTGCCAGATGTACATGGTCATGACCTTTTATGCACATACAAGGATATTAGTCGAGAGGGAAAAAATTAATTAAGTGATGATTCTTATATTAAGAAGACGATTTACTCCTTTTAAGCTAGATTCAAACTTGTTGAGCTCTGGCTTTTGCAATGCAAGTTCGGTTTTGGTGCTAGAGGAATCGAGTTTGTCAAGGTATTGTACCTGAACCAAATCATACCCAGCAACTTTTCGTTGATATAAGGTTCAATGTGGGAGCGATTTGATTAACTTTCCGAAATTAAATGAGAAGAGAACTCTTGGACAAAATGGTACTCTCATCCTGTTGGTTTTTCCCAACCGAAATCGAGGATTTCATTCATCTGTCAGGACAAAAATTATGTAACTCTCCTCTTTTACATGATAATTCTGAAAAAATCCAAATCAACAGGACAAATGAAATCATTAACGCAAAAAACATTTTCATTTTCCGGAAGATCGGTCCGGTAGCATTGATACTGGCCAAAGAAAGAAAAGAAAGGGGGATGGACATCGGAAAATAATATTTAAAAAAAGGAGGGCTTCGATACCTTTTTGTAGAATATTGGAGGCTCTTGGTCACATAGAACATGTATCCAAAGACGGGGGAAAGGAAAGAGAGAGAGAGAAAGAGAGAAGATTCATCCCTGATGACCTTGAAATTTGTTTGTTTCAGGTACAAATTCACTCCTTTCTTGGTTTTCCAAAGGCTCAACGGAGTTCTTTGCACATGAAATATGATTAACTCGCAGTCCGCAGATGCAGGTTAGTGCTAAGACATTGACCGAGTTCACTTTCGCTTTTCACCTTTGTCTGTATTTCCACGTGCATCCTCGGTCGTAATATGACAAGTCAACGTTATTAGGGCGAGCCCACCGCGACTGCCGCTCCTTACGGCAAGCACAATCACCCTCGCCCACCGCCTAAAGACAATAATTGCATGTCACGTTGACCCTGGCAAGAAGCAAAGCGCACTCCGCAGAAGCATCACAGGCCTGGGCAGGGACGTTGGACTATATTATTTATCTCACCTAGGGATGCCGTTGACGATGGGGAATGATCATTATCTTCTAAGTACAGTATTTTATTCGATTTGTACTTCGTACCTTGGAATTGAAGCCGGAAGTAGCAAAGAAGATTCGAGTGCGGACGCGTCTCCTCACTTTACGCCTGTTGCCTTGGCGGTTTCTGGGCTCCGGTCCCAGAGCGGGAAGTCTTTGTCTTGGTTTGGGATCTCGCGTAGGCCTTTGACCAACGGAGATTTGAGACAGGTATGCTCTCCCAACACATAGGCTCTTCCTCTCGACCATTCAATGGGATTGCCCATTGGTCAACCAAAGCAATTAATCTCGATTTCGAGATCCTACTTAAAATGGCAAGTGGAGAGCAATTGCCCCCTCGTCTAAATTCGAAGTAAAAATAAAAACCCGTTTGTTCGATAGAAAACAACAAGTTTGAAATGAGGGAAAACAACTCTTTTTTTCTCGTAAGAAGAAAATCACTTTTTTTCTAAATCACCAAATAAACGAAATTTAACTATTTTTCTTTAAAATATTTTTCACGAAAATCATTCAAAATATTTTCCTTCAACATAAAATTTTCAATGTCTATTTGTTCCGTAGAAAACAAATGATGTGAAATTTTTTTTTCTAAAATAATCGAATGTATCATTTGAAATAATTGGTCACTGATAAAATGTTTTTATTATGGAAAATAATTTATGTTTAAATTTTTTTGTGAACAATAAGAATATTTCTCGTTCATTTATTTTTTTTAAGTGATTTATACGATTACTTTTAATAATTTTTTTAAGAATTATTTATTTTTTCACAAAATGAAGGGACCAAGTTAAGACGAGAACGCCAAATACAACAAGAAACAAACAGATGGGTTGAAGGTCAAAGGCCAACCGGAGATCATGTGGCTGTGGGGCCCGAGCGTGAGCCGTTGTGTCCCCAATATATTTTCCCCACGAGGGAACAAAGACAACCGCGTCCGTGAAATCCTCCAAAGCAAATTGCGCAGTCCACGTGCTTGGCTTTTCCTTCGTTGCCATTGAGCGCGCGACAATCTTGTGTCGAAGCCGCCACGGCTGCCCCTGCTAAACTTTGTTCGCCGTACTCAAATAACAGACCAAGGACAAGTTCCTCTACGCCTATGAGCATTGGCATAAACATAAATGTAGTCCTGGAATTGTGTTTAAAGTGGAGTGAAGTGTCTAATATCTTTTACTGAATTTCCCCAAGCAAATACGGATGCTTGCAATGTGTTTGATGGAATTCCTAGTTGAAATTGTGAGCTTAACTGAGCAATATAGAGTGAATTCTTTGGAAGCTTTGTTGAACTACTGAATGTTGCAATCAGTCTTCTATGAACATGGATTTCAACCACTTTTTATTTCAAAACATTGCTTGGCAATGATGGAGGAGAGCAATCTGGTGTCCTGCAATGGGATACTGGGCCACTATGCATGCATATAACCCGTTAGATCAAAAAACCAGCGCGAAATTTGGGTTTGAACCAGCAATCATAGAGTGAATTCGATGAAATCTTTGTTGCATTGGAGCTTGTTGTAAGGGAAAACAAAATATGTGTTTTGTGTACATGACTTTTAACCATTTTCTTTTCATTAAAAGAACTCAGCCTCCAATAAATGAACCGTTGTAGTTTTTCTGCTTTCGGTTACTTCTTTTGTGTACACGATGCGGGTAAAAAGTGGGGCTCTCTCTCTCAGCCTTCACAAACGTAAGTGCCTGCTCTTCTGTGTTCGATGGCTTTCTGGTGATAGTCAAGGTTTTACAAATTTTGTCCCTTCAACTTAATTCCGGATCATTCATTGGCATACAGACTCAAAGTTCGCATATCTTCAAAAAAGAGGCAAGAGAGTCGATCTCAAAGAATCTATTAAGTAGTTACGCGTCTTGATTTGAATTTTTGCAAATTGTGTTTTTAAATTACGTAATATTGAGATTTGTGCACATCACCATATGCTGAAACCTTGCCAGATATACATGGACGTGACCTTTTACATGCATTCGTGATTATTAGTTGAACGAAAAAAGGTTTAATGAAAGTGATGATGCTTAGAATTAAAAGATTGTCCCTGCTCCTTTCAAGCTAGACCAAGACCAAGCATGGAGTTCGGTGACTTTGTCTAAAGAGGCTGAAAATGGAGGCCGTCGGCTGACCCAATTGGTCGGAGCGACTCTTACCGAGCCTCTCTGATCCCTCTCCATCTTTTAAGTAAAATGTGACCAAAAAACCAAGCCTGGAACATTTCCCACATTTGACGATGACAAGCATAATAATACTAACAAAGAAAGGCCAACTTTTAAATGTGCTTTCGCTTCCAAAGGGGCGGCTTTCTAGACTTACGCCTAATCCAATTAACAAAAAACACTCATTTTGCCATTGCAGCCTCACATAGGTAGCGAAAATGGACATAAACTCGATGAGGAAAAGCCGGCAAATGAACTGCACTGTGGACTAAAACTGCCGTATGCCATCGTATTAGAATTTATGAACATTGAGATTTTCGTACCACTGCTGACAGACCCGTCACAGTCGACGCTACATGCTAGTGGCGTCTTAGAGAACGTTCAGGTCCATCTTTTAAATGCAAAATCCCTGTGTACTCACTGATGGCCCGTGGAGGCCATCAACACAATGAAGTGTTTCCACTCCGTTTCTCTCGTGCTGCACCCTCACGGTGATTTCCAAGCATGATCCGTTCTTGAGACTTTTGTTCGGCACTTCAGCCTTGTTCAGCTTCTTCATCGGACCTGGATCTGTAAAATTTGGTTGAATCCAAAAGGGTTGGGTTTGGTTTTATCCTGTTCACTTCCCCTTTCGTCCGGAGGCTTTAATATGCTGCTCGTTTGTTCCATTTCTGAAACTGCATCTTCATTGAAGAGGAACTGCACCCATTTCACATCATGCTAGCTTAATGAAAACATCTGAAACTACTAACTAGGTTCTTGAAGGGTGAAGCAACTGGTGCCGTCTCATGGGTGTGGCGAGACTCCACTGGGAGGCTCATTGACGGCCATGCTAGCTCCATCCGTGTTTGATCGGCTCTTCATGCCGAAACCCTTGTGCTACTCTAACCGGTGAAATGGGTGTCCTCCTGTAGGTTAGCAAGAGTGATGGTGGAGTCGGACTGTTTAACTCTGGCAAGTGCACTTCACGGAACGTATTAGTTACCTTTGGATGTCCATACGCTTATCAACGAGTGCCACCAGCTTCTTATCAGTATTCAAGGCTTTCAATTGGCCCATTGCTCACGGACCCAAAACAAGATTGCAAATTGGGTCATCAAAGCCCAATCTAAAATATCCTCCCTCTAATTGGGTCTCTAACCCATGTCAAGTCCTTTGGAATATATTATGCTTTGAAGTCCAATTGACATATCTATCAACTTTTGATAATGAATGATTTTTTGGTCAAAAGCTCGAAACACTTCATTACGCAGAAAGTAGGTGAATTACATCACAACTTAAAATTTCCAACAGGCTCGTCGGGGGGTGCCGGACCCAGTTTTCCGGTAACATTTGGGTGCGTTGGGCTTTTGCGGCCCAATCCGTTGCTCTGTTCACTTCTCTTCTGCAGTGGCTAATCTTGAGGGGCCTCAATGTTTCCAGCAGGCCTTGGGCTTCTTGGAGCTGGATTTGTACTTCCCAGCCAAACTGAACTGCTCCATCGTGCGCTTGATACGCAGGGGAAGTACTCTTTTGATCTGCTACTGCTCGTATCATTTCCACCAGCTGAAGCTGGTCAGATTCCAACTCCCAGTCAAAAGCTTCATTTTCTTCTCTTCCCTTTGTCGACAGCCATCTTAGGGTTTCGAGGATGGCCTCCGCTTCAGCTTGGATCGGCAATTCCACCGAGACGGAGCGTGCGAAGCCGGCAATCAGTGTACCGTTGCTGTCTCTGCAGATCCCGACTGTTGCGGCTTGACCAGTTGCTCTGCAAAAGGATCCGTCGGTGTTCCACTTGAGAAAGCCGCGATCTGGGGGTTTCCATCAGGCGGGTAAGCTGATGTTTTGAGCTGCTGTTCTGTTTTTTCGAGTCAAACAGTTGCTGAAGTTTATGTGGTGAACTATTGCTGATTCTATGATTTGCGCCGGTTGGGGTTGTATTCCGCGGAAGACGAATGCGTTTCTTCCTTTCTAGATCTGCCATAATATTTGGGTAAGGAGCTCAAATGGGATTCTGTGATGCTGGAATTTGTCAAGCCATTCCTCAATGCGAGTGATTCGCCTCTAATTTTTGTCTATCCTGACTTCATAGTGTGTCCAAACATTTTTTTGTCCAAGGACATAGGAAGAACAAGTGTTCGCTCGTCTCGGGTTGACTTCGGCATAGAGTGCACTCATCTTTAGGTATAATGTTTCTTTTTCGAAGGTTTGCTCTTGTTGGTAGTGCGTTCTGACATAATTGCCATAGGAAATGTTTGATTTTGGGCTATGTTTGGGCTTGCCAAATGCGGCGCCATACTGATGTTGGTGTTTGAAAGGAGGAGGATGCTTCTGTCTGTCTAGAGCTGTTTTGCTTTGGTTGTTGGCACTGATATGCACTCTTTACAGTGTATAATCCTGTCTTAGTGGGAGTCCAAACTAGTTGATCTTCCACTCTGGTTCTGCTGAGAGAAATAGAGAGGATTTCTTTAGTCGTTTCCTGATCAAATAGGCTTCGAATCCTGTCTTCCTGCCATGTCATATTCTCCCCATTTATGAGCTCCGACACCATCTTAGGATCGTTTTTGTTTGCTGGGCCGCTAATTATATCTCGAGGTAGCCATTTGTTCTCACGAATTTTGACATTCTCCCCATTTCCTATGGTCCATTGAAGTGAATGTAATATTGAATTCCTTCCCGCTATAATGCTTAGCCATCCCCATGAGGGGTTGCTACTTTTTCCAGCTTGTAATAGATTCCCATGCGGGTAGTATATGCCTTTGAATACCTTGCTCCATAGGGATTCCGGTTGCTTAATCAACCTCCAAACTTGCTTCCCCAACATAGCTTCGTTGAAAGTTATCAGGTCTCTGAAACCTAGTCCCCCTATTGCTTTCCTTTCTTTCAATAGCTCCCATCTTCTCCAGTGGACTCCTTTATGTTGATCATTCGTTTTCCACCAGAAATCAGCAATCTTTCTCTCTATAGCCCAACAAATAGATAGTGGGATTTTAAAGACTGACATGACATACTGCGATATTGCTTGGACTACCGCTTTTATCAATACTTCTTCCCCTACCTTCGACATCAAATTTTCCTTCCAGCCCTCTAGTTTCTTGTTAACTCTAGCATTAATCCATGCAAACATCTCCTTTTGGACTTACCCCAGTCCGAGGGAATGCCCAAATACTTCCTAGTTTTTTCTATTTCTGCTACTCTCATCTCATTTGTTAAGCTTTGCTTCAAAGCTAGTGGGCAGTTTTTACTGAAAAACATACCTGATTTATTTAGATTAATAGTTTGTCCTGAAGCAAAGCAGTATTGGTGCAGGACAGCAGCAAAGTTCTGGCATTTTGAGATTTTTCCTTCCATGAATAGAATAAGATCATCTGCAAACATCAGGTGGGATAAGGTGGGGCACTCCCTGTTTAATCGGATACCTGTTATGCTACCCTCATCCACTGCTTTGTGTAGTACGTGGGACAGAGCATTTACTACTAGGACAAAGAGGTAGGGAGATAGTGGGTCACCCTGACGGATTCCTCTAGATGGGTGAAAATATGGTAATGGCTGGCCATTTAGTTTAACGCTGTAGGAAACCGTTGACACACATTGCATTACTAAACCAACCCAGGTGTTATTGAAGCCCATCTTGATCATACTTGCCTCTAAGAAGTCCCACTCTACTCGATCATAGGTCTTTCTCATGTCTAGCTTTAAGATCGCCTGGAATTTCCGTTTCCTCTTTCTAGTTTGCAGCTGGTGTAGTACCTCTTGTATGATTAAAATGTTATCCTGGATCAATCTCCCTTGTACGAATGCACTCTGTTCCATAGCAATCAATTTGGCGAGATATATTTTCAGCTTGTTAGCCAGCACCTTCGAGATGATTTTGTATATAAAGTTGCACAAACTGATGGGGCGAAATTGATCCACCTGTTCTGGACTCTGGACTTTTGGGACAAGAGTGATGATTGTTCTGTTTAGTACTGGATTTAGTCTACCAGACCTCCGAAACTGGGTAATCTCATTATATACATCTTGGCTAATTTCTTGCCAATGGTGCTGAAAAAAGAGTCTATTCAGCCCATCTGGTCCAGGGGCCTTCAATGCTCCCAGTTGGAAGGTAGCCTGTCGTATTTCCTCTAAGGTAACTTCCTTGATCAGCTCTTGATTCGTTTCCTCTGTCACTAGGCGCGGTAGCTGGTCTAATACTGGTTGGATATTTCGAGTTCCCACTGAAGTGTAAAGTTCCTGGAAGAACGTGGCAGCCATTTGCTTAATCTGCGTTTGATCTCGTATCCATTCTCCACTTGGGTTTTTTAACATTGTAATATGGTTCCTCTGTCTTCTTTGTACCGTAGTGGCGTGGAAAAATTTTGTATTTTTGTCTCTCCATTTTAACCATTGAATACGTGATCGCATCCCCCAATAAATCTCATCTTGAGCCCATAATCTCTCGATTTCACTTTTCAGCCATTTGACTCTCCTTCTATGATGATGCATAGCTGGGTCGTTAACTAGTTGCTGCAATTCTCCCTTCAGAGCTTGGATGGTGTTACGGGCATTAGAAAATTTTTTCTTACTCCACTCATGTAACTTGGTAGAGACCCTTTTCAGCTTTTGGCAAATACCACCCTCCTCTTCTGCTATGTCCAGCCATGACTCCTGCATTACGTGCTCATATTCCTCATCCTCCATCCAGTGTGCCTCAAATTTGAACTCTCTTCGTCGTTTTTCCACCTGAGGATTTACATCCAATAGTAATGGGTTATGATCAGAACCAACCGCAGGTAGTGCGAATACCTCCGCCTTTGGGAACTCCACTCTCCACTCTATATTGCTTAGTACTCTATCCAATTTTTCCTTCACATACTCATCCCCATCCCTGTTATTTGACCAAGTAAAGGCACATCCTTTGCTATCAATATTCATTAATCCACATGCATCTAGGAAATCTTGGAATGCTTTCATTATGTAGTTTTCAGCAACTCGTTTTCCAACTTTTTCCCAGACATATAGCACCTCATTAAAGTCTCCAAGGCATATCCACGGCCCATGGAATGGGTTCTGAGTAGAGTATATTTCAGCCCATAATTTCTGTATTTCCTGGAAGTCAGTAGGTGCATAAACACAGGATACTCTCATAGTATGATTTGTCTCCCTATCCGTACAGGTTAAATGTATGCAATTTATAGAGCTCGAGTTTATGGACAATGTCACCTGATCATTCCAGAATAGTGCTAACCCCCCAGCAAGTCCTCTTGGGTTGACTAGAAAGCTGTGTTGGAATCTTAGTCTTTGTTGTAGTCTCTTACACACCTCCTCCTTGTTTTTTGTTTCCATTAAAAATAAAACAGCGGGCCTCTCTTGAGCCACTAGGGCTCTAATGGCCTGGAATGTCAGGGGAGTGCCCAACCCCTGACAATTCCAGCTTAACAGCTTCATTTGTAATTTGGTGGCTTATTAGGGCTAGCCACCAAAGCCCATCCTCGTGTTTCTTTCTCCGTAAGCACGGGGGTTTCCTGTAAGGTTGTATCATCGAATAGTTGCTTGCTTATCCCTTGCGATTCATAGGGAGAGTATCGCTTCAGTTTTTTCTGAGCCACATGTTTTGGCCATTTTCCTCGTTTTCCAACAGCCATCCCGACCATGGAAGTGGTGCTCTCCAGTTGCGAAGTAATTTCCTGATCAACTTCAGGACCACTATCTGTTTTGTACCACGTCATCTTATCTGTGGCTGCTTCCTTTCGTTTGCCTTTATCCCTGGGAATGACTTGGTCTGGGCTGGTCTCTTGCGGTGTTTCATAAACGACCATCTCTCCTGGATTTGTTGCCATTTCGGGGGAGCTCATTTCCTCTAGTAATTCAGCCATTGATTTCCCATAGTAGACTTCCCAGAACGGACTGACCTCATTAGCTTCTACCTTCATCCATGAACCATACAGCATGTCTTTTTTGTCGAGGAATCTTTCTTCCTGATATGGTATTTCTTCACAATGTTGAGCATAGTGTCCCAATCTACCGCAGGAATAATAGTAATGTGGGAGACGTTCATACCGGAAATCTAGCCATATTTTCTTTTCCTCATTGCTGAACAGAGCACCTAGTTTCAGAGGTAAGGTCATATCCATGTCAACTTTTGCTTTTCCTATTTTGTAGGGCATGTAGCATTTTGCTTCGATTTTCACCTCAATGACTTGCCCTATCTCCCCTGCTATACGGTTTACTACTTCTTCCGATATCCATTCTGCAGGTAGGCCGTGTATGTGAACCCAGAAACTGCATGTATCAAATTTATAGCAGGCTGGGGGGGGGGGGGTATTCGATAGCCACGGCTTTAACAACAGAAGGTGATTTGCAAAGGACCAAGGTCCCGCTGCAACTATTCGATCTTTATCTTTTTCTGATGCAAACTTGAAAGCAAAGATTCCAGGGGCTAACAGGTTGATTTCTACATTTTCAAGTTTCCATACCCTCCTCATTGTATTTTGAAAGGCTTGGAAATTGATTTTAGGGTTCTGGTATAGCTGCCCTAGTAGGGTTTGTCGACATTCTCTTACCTTGCTTGCTGAAATTACATCATCAACTGATGTTATGGCTTGGTGTGACCATAGTTTGCCCAGCCTTTTGCATAACATTGCTAATCTGAATTCCTCCTCTGCTGGGTTCTCCATTTCAGCTACTCCGAGTGACTGTGGTGTTGCTTGACGAGGTCAGTGGAGTTGTTTAGGGGTGGGGGTGGAACTGATTAGTTGAGAGGTGTGTGTATGGGTGCATTTGATCATCTGTTTGGGGGATGTGGGGTGGGTGGTGTCGATGGAGAGAGGGAGTGGGACGTAGATTTGACGAGAGGAGAAGAGATGGATTATAGGGTTAGTGGGGGTCATGTGGGGAGTCGGGGATGGGTATTGGAGGAGACGTGTTCCTCCATTGCTGGTGCCTGAGGATGGAGCTGTGGAATATCTAGGGTTTTGGATCTAGGGTTTTGGATTGGGGGGAGCTACCACAAGCGGTAGAGAGAGCTCTTCAGAGAGAAGAGAGAAATTCATGTGATTTTTTTTGATAATGAATGATGAATGAAGCTCTTTCTTGAAAAAATAAAAATAGTGAATATATTGAAACATCCGTGAATGAATAACATTGAAGAACGAGAGAGAGAAATGAGGGAGAGAGAAGAAAGAGAGGGTTGATTTTGAATCGGTTCAAAACCGTATCTAGCCAAAACCAACCTTGAAGGTCGGTTCTTGAGCGGAACTGACAGTTTCAGAGCATAGAATCGGGCAAAGAATTGGTCAAGGATGTTTCTCAAATTTAACTCGGAATTGAAATGGTCTGTGTGTATACTAGAATGATTGCTCTGTCTCTCTTCGAAAAGGCGAGGAAAGGTCCACCGGAAATGAAGTCGTGAGAGTGCGCTTGCCTCTCAGCTAGCTCACAGTTTTGGAGGGAGTATTGGAGATAATTATCCATGGCCTTTTTTTCTTTTTGTGATTATTTCAGTTCATTTCCATAATTTACCTCGTCTTTGCCAATTCTCTATAATTTCCCTTTTTATCTGGCTTATGCTGGGGATAAATCCAAAAACAAATTTCTCTTTGGGAAAATTTCGAATTCGAACTGATCACAAATAAATCGAGGGCTCTTGCAGGAGTAATTCGGGTATCGTTCTCAATGCAGCCAAAAAGAGTGATGTTCTTGTGCTTAAAATATCCACTTTATACCGATGTTTGGGTAGGTTTTGTATATCTAAGAATTAGATATGCACAATGTCATGATTGGTTTTTAAGCTTAAGTACTTTTTAGCTTAACATAACTCGGGATTACTTTTTAACAACTTTTGTTGATGGAAATTATGCCGTGTCAAATACAGTTGGGCATATACCATCATTTTACTCAATAGTATGCGAGTAAAATTCGAAATTATAAAAGTAGAATCTAAAAATTATGTTGACAAAAGTTTATCTAAATTGTAATAACATAACAAAAATCTAACTAGTTTAACTACAATATTTTATAAAAAAAAAAAATCTGAGGACTAGGTCATGCTATTTAACGATGAATCAAAACAGTATTGTATTTTGCTTGTGTATATGGGATACGATGTCGTACACGAGGCGTGTGAAAGGAGGGCGGTCTCTCTCTAGAAAAGCCTTCGCAAACATAAAGTCAAGTTTGGCCGCTTTCTAATAAGTTCGCGTGCTCTGTTCTGTGTTTGATGGTTTTCTGGTGGTTTCACTTGGGGTTCTCTGGGAACACGGCATCGTCTTTCACAGGTCTTCCCTCCATAATCAACAGCAAACTTCAGCAATGCCACCCACCTCCCATGGCGATGCAACTATCACCTGCTCGACTTGACGTTTTTGCAGCCCACAGAAATTATCTCGAGTTGGGTCGTTTCCTTCCCTGTGTAACGGGCAATTCTCTCTCGCATTTGTTTTCTTGTTTCGCCAAGAACGGAAGTCTATGCTCAGTTTCATGGAAAAGCATTCTCTCGTCGATGAAAGAAGAACTGGAAACAGAGGGGAAACGAAGAAAAGATATATGCGCCCACTGCGGTCATTCTTTTCATCGTGTGGAAAAGTTCCAAGTTCTGTGCTTGAGTCACGAGAGTGATCGGTTGGGTATGTCGATTTTCCATGGCATTCGCGTTCTTGTTTCATCCTTTTTATCGCATGAAACAAACAATCAGACAATAGAATCGACCAAACAACGCTGGATTTACTTGGCTCCACCGATGTAACCAAGCCTTCGGAGAGAACAACACAGATCCCATCAAACAATGAACATCACACTAAATACTCGGATTGTTTCTCTACCCTAATTACATCCGATCACTCTTGCGATATCTAGCCTTCATAATTTACTCACAAATCAGTGTTTTAGAGTGGATTTGTGGGATTTTCGCCCTCGCAAATCCTTCATGCCATGGGAGGGACCAGAAAGCACATAGAAACCACCCGCCGCGCCCCCCGAGGGGGGGGGGCTTGATTAACTTCAAATATGTAGATTTCTAGGGATAATAACACAAACAAATCGCGAACTTTGACCTAATGTGTAATTTAGTCTTTGAACTTCTAATTTATTTAATGTGGTTCATGAACTTTAACCTAATGTCCAATGTGATTCATGAATTTTTTATACATCTTCAATATAGTCCATGAACTGTATGAAAATATTCAATGTAGTCCTTAGTTTTGAATTGATTGAAAGGAAGTATATTAAATATTTTCATATAGTTCAAGGACTATATTAAACATGTATCAAAAGTTCAAGGACTAGATTGAACAAAGAGAAAATACCACAAAAAACCTCAAACTATGCCACTTAGGACAATTTTATTATAAACTTTTTTTTATGCCATTAAAAACCCCAAACTATACTACTTATGACAATTTTACTCTAAAAGTTTTTTTTTTGTACCACAAAAAACCCCAAATTATGCCTCTTAGGATAATTTTACTCTAAATTTTTTCTCGTGCTACAAAAAACTCTAAATTATGCTACTTGGACACATTTACCTTCAAACTCTTTAACTCAAGAGCATTTTCATCTTTTTACTTTCTATTTTTTCTTTCTTTCTTCCTCTTCCCTCTGCCATGGCCAGTAGAGGGAAGTTGGTGAGGGCCACTCTTGCCGGCGGTGGTGTCAAGCAAGGGTGGCCCTTGCCGGATTTGGTGTTCCTCAACTGGAAATGTTTCCTGCCTGTGACTGACACGTATGTTATTAATTCGGAAATGTCGTTCTCAGGTCTCAGGGAAAAAGCAGTATGACAAGCTGCTTCCTCGTAGTGATGGTCCTCACACGTTCAAAGACTTGACTTTTCTCCAATCTCCCGCAAAAACAAATAATTCGTCTTCATCACAAGATTCTGTGGCCACTTAGGAGTAACTTAATTTAAAAACAGAATATTAGGGTTTCCGGAAACCTTACCAGCTTTTTCCCTTCCCATTTTCTCATCGTGTGAACGGGATTGTACTTGTCGCACTCTTGATGATTAGGACCACAATCGGTGCCCAAAATGACTGGAACCATCCCCCCCTAAAAAAAAATCGTTTAAGCCAATTCTTGATTTTGACACTCAGACGTAAGAAAGTGAACAAGAACGTTGACGGGTTCTTGGTATGAGTCGGCAGTGGACTTGGTAGGTAAGACGATAAAACACAATTTGTGACTCGAGACACATGTGAGGCATATAGAGAGATTGCTCTCACTTTTGTCACTATTCGTCCATATATTTTAGTACGTTTTTTCCCTAATCAATTTCATGACTAACTTTTAATTTATCCAATTCGATCTCCTCACCTTTACGAACTCTCTGATTGAGCATTTATGATGCTAAATCCAACCAAAATAAAGCTATCTAGAGAAAGAAAAATATTTAGAAAAAAACGAAAGTGCAGGATTTTTTCCCCTTGCTGATTGGCGGGAAGTCGATGCAAAGCACGTTCACATTCTGCCAACTTTGCACTGACAATGACGTGCAGACTAATTCTCACATGACGGGACTACAAGTGCAACAACTTGGTCTTACCCAAAACATGAGCAGGTGATTTAATTATAATTTCTGTAACTTCGCGTTTCACATACAAGAAAAAAAAAAAAAACAAACACTATCTAAGATGACTTCTACTTTTCTATATCTGTGGTTTTTCATAAGCTTTTTACATACCCACAGCTCTTTAACAATTATTTAGCACGAAATTTGAAATCTCTTAAAACGTTAGGAACATGGAGAGGTTATGTCCAGAAAACATAGACTACAAAAATGGAAATTCTTTTCATTAATTTTCATAAATTTAGAAAGGAAGTCGAGAGGGAAAACTAGACTTAAAAGACCTTTGATTGACAAGACTTATTTCCATCAGATGCAACAAAGAATTTTCGTAAATTTTTTTTTAATTAAGGGCGAAATAGGTTTAGGGTTTTCTAGACAATTATCTCGTTGTTTCGGTTGGCCAGGAAGCTTTCAAGTTTAACAAATGGGGTCCATCATCTGCCTCGATTGAAAGATTATTTTCAGCAGAATAAAGTGTTCCACACTTAGGAAATGTATCTGATCTATCGATTTGAGTCCAATGCCTGTCCTCGATTGCAAGTTCCCGAAAAAAGAGTACATTAAACAAAGATTTGAATTAATTAAGTCATTCTGACCAAAAAAAAGAAAAAGAATTAATCAAGTCGTTGCAGCCGGACATACTCATCTTTACTACCTCCTCTTCGGGGGAGAAAAGAGACGCAACTCGGAATCCACGTTCCTGTCCTTTTCCAGCCAACTCTGTAATTGGTAATTTCAGATAAATAATCTTCAACTTGCGATAACATGATTTTTTTACTTAGAAAGTTTGCATAACAATGTTAGATTTCATAGCAATATCCATCTTTTTTCTTTTTATCTTTTTTTGCAATGTAAAAGAAGAATAAGAGGAGAAAAGCATAAAGTATAGATATCTCAATTAATTCATGAGTTATATATGTTGGACCAGAAAAAATACATTAGATATCACAAGAGTACATTACCATCGCCTTATGTGATGTATATACTGACATCACTCAAAATTATAACTTAACGTGTAACTTGAGTGAAAAATCTTAAGCCGTAAAATAGCTAGGGGGAAGGCGTAAATTTTTTACTTGCCAAGTTTAAACACTATTAAGAATGGTTTTTATTCGCTTTTTCCAAATACTGATACATTGTTCAATTGTTAGATTATATATTAGTTAATATGTTTGGAATGACCTTTTTCTTGCCGCATCGATAGTTAAATTTGACTTTCTTCTAGAAAAGGAATCTTAAATCATTAGAAAAATAGATAAGTGTTCAGACATGATTGCGAATCCTTTTATATTTAAGGTCGAGCTTCTTCTTCTTCTTCTTTCAGGAAAAACCACTTGGAGTAAAAACAAATAGACATAATCGTACGATAACTTTGTATTGGAATTAGGTTGATTCATTAAGATCATGTTGCATGGAAACATGAACGGGAGTAAAGATAAGTCATCTTGACTCGAAATACAAGGATGACAGCAGAATCTCATATTTTAATTTTTTTTTCCTCGTTGGCTTTCGGCACTATCAAGAATAGTCTTACTTCAGTTTTCCAAATACCAAACACGGTGGTGAAAAATCTCCAGTCCGTATGAATAATGAAAATTTGTGTTAACGGTAAACCTCGTCACAAACCTGTTAACTTCAGATTTGGCGATAATAATACTAAGATTTACGACTTTTGAAAAATGTTTTGGGTGTTTTGTTTACGTTGGGCCGGAAAAATGTTGCCGGATATTGTCCAGAATATCTTTTACTTTTATTCAAAAAGTCAACAGATAAACTTCCCTCTCATATTTTCCTTGCATGATCCCACTGTTATATCCTAGAGTCATCGAAATTTAAAAAATTAACTCTGCGCTTCTCTACTATTTACGTCATGACTTTTTTTCTTTTACGGGCTTAAAATCGAGATATATTATAACAGTTGGGAAGGTCCATTTTAATATCATGGATATATCGTATATCGCGATGCATGGATGAAAATTTGAGGTGGCGCTAAATCATGACACGATGGGAAGCAGCCACTTCCCATGCGTAAGGGTTCGGGAAAGTGGCTTACTTTCGATCACTACAATTCGTCGATTGTAGCAACACGTGGAGAGATTTAGCGGGCTTAATACCGAACATGACTGTCCATTTGTTCATCAATTTTGTTAAAACTGAGTCTAAATGCTAATGTTTTTTGCATAATCATCCGAGTTTTGAAAAGACCAACTCTTGTTAAAAGATTTACAGGACACTTGTATCAAATCAACTCTAGTCTCTTATAATAAAAGTTGGAGCCTCGTGCAAAAGGATTGGGGTAGGGATGTTTAGTTTTAGGTGTAAATTTCGACCTTCATGCCTTACAAAAAAAAAAGTGTGTTGCAGTGATATCTCACCACAAAAAATGCGGCTAAAGAAGTTGAGAAGGATGTGTGTCTAGAAGAAAAGAAAACGACAGAAAGCAATGCTTTCTATTGCTTTCACTTCTAGACCTATTACATGGATGTCTATTTAGCTCTAAGTTTTTCAATTATGTTAATTTAATCCTAATTTGTAGTCTTTCTGGTCAATCCTCATTGGAAATCACTGACATAACAATACGCCCACTAGTGTGGCTAGCAACAACCAAATTGCCATGTCATCGTAAGATTCTTTTGATGAGGTTGTAGCATGTTTCGAGGTTGGTTTACATGGAAAATGAATAGTAGCATATGCCAGTACAAATTTATTAGTAAGTGTTAAGGTGTGGTTTATATTCCCTATCGATAGAAAGGCAAGGGATATATAGAATTTATTTCTCTAGTAATTAAGTGATGTGGTAGAGAGGTGCAAAATGTTAATTACAGTGGAATCCTTTGTTGGATGTGACCTTAGTTTAAGGATGAACCAGGATAAAAACCCTGTATCTCGATTTTTCTTTTGCTCTTTTATTCTTTATTTCTTCGTGATTGTACTCCGAATCCTAAGAACAAGCAGGCCAATTGATGAAGAAGCAAGAACTTTGTGCTGTTGGTGTTCTGGAAGTGAAACGCGTTCGATAAGAACCGTAAGGTGCAATGGACGAAACTACGAAGAAAGACAGTGGACAGCCATCATATGTCATACTTGGTTTAGCATCCTCGTGGAAGAAGAAAAATATTGATGCTCGTTTCACATTTCCTAAAACCTTTGAAGTAGACATATATAGAGACGCCCGAAAATGACCGCGTGGGCCCATCGATTGGATTGTCTCCTTTTCTCTCGTGTTCTTCAACGTTTATTTCTATGGCGATTTCGCCCTCTCATAGATTTACTAAACGATAATATTGGCGAAAGCTATTTTTTGAGTGTGTCTTCATTTGAACTCTGGCATGTACTAATATACTTAAAATACCAAAAATTTTAAATAATAATAATAAATATATTTATGTATTGAATTTATATTATAAGATATAATTAAATTCGAATATATAAATAAAAATAAGATAAGAATTTCAAAAAATTATTATATTTTTTTATTTTGAATTTTTATATTAAGAATTCAAATATTATTTATATTGAAATATAATTTTAAGTTTGTCCATTTAAGAAGTTTGTTATCTGAAAAAAAATAAATTTTCTATTATAGATATTAGAAATCATACCCATCATTATCCCACCTCTCCCATGGCATAATTTTAGACGGCCTATATTTCCCTTATCTCCGACTTTATCCTATTTTGATGGAATATGATAAATTTTATTATATTTTGAATTTTATCTTGACTATCAAACGCATCCTTATAAGACCTCACTTGGCTTAGGACATATTACAATTGCACAATTTGCACATCGCCATATCCGGTTTGAACCTTGCTCGACTTTTCCCGTATTGATTCCACCTAGCGCATACGCATCACTTTCAAGCAAAACGAGACCAAAACGCAGAATCTTCCGGAAGGTCAACGACGTTCGACCAAGAAAAAGGTTTTCACCTCTTCTAAAAATTCCGCCTCATCGAAAATATCAACGCCGAGGAATTTGTCGGAAGAAAAAGAGAAACACAAAAGTTCCGAATGACGAACCTCCCCACCACCATCCCATCCCGTCCGGACAATCATCTGGCATCGCCATCGCCGACGCCGCCGTGATCCCATCAGTACAAGCCGATCATCGGCCGCTGCATCGCATTCGCCAAACCCACCATTCTCGGCCTCCTCATGGTCATCTTCCTGGCCATACCGGCCCTAATGACCCCAGAGATCGACCTCAGCCTGGCCTCTTCCCTTTCGTCCCTCAGCATCTCCACTTCCCTCGTCACCGCCCAATGGAACATCGCTCTCTCCGTCAAAAACCCTAGTAAGCTCATCGCCGTCGAGTACACCCACATGAAGCTCCGGCTGAGTTTCGACGGCCGACTCGCTCTCTCTCATCCCTCCCTCATTCCCACCTTCACTCAGGGCCCCGGCAATGTGACCACAGTCCGTCGACGTGGTGGTGAAGTCCAAGCGCAGGCTGCACTTGGGTCCGGGGTGGGTGCCCGTCTTCGGCTTGTACGCCTCGTGCATGGGCGTCACCTTCACGGTTCCGATCGACAGCAAGGACGGCGGCGATTGGATGATCCTCGGAGGCACCCTGAGCTGCACGCCCGACATCTTCACTCAACTCTGGTAAGCATAAGTTCCTGCTTAGTTCCGTGTCATTCTCTCTCTCTCTCTCTCTCCGGTTACTTCACTTTCGTCGAAGCTCGAAACTTGAAAATGACAATATCTTCTGAATATCGTATTGTTTTGGGTCGTCCGTGACCCGAAATTGAACCAAAACCATCATAATTTCCTCTCTTTTTACTTATTAAAATCCAATTTGAAAAGAACCAATTTTTTTCTCTTTTTTTCTTTTTTTGGGTTCGAATTTATTCGATTCGAGTGGTTTCTTTTGCATACTTAGTCACTGTACGGTATATCTTTCCGAAGAATTCGTCACGACGAGATGCGACGAGGTATTCCTTGTTTTCAAGGGGTCGAAAATTTGTAGGTGCTCCCATCAATTCGATTGCCCGCATCGTGATCTCTATACTATTCCTCTCCGATTTCGAGCTATTCTGGTTGATTTCAGGTTTGGGCATCATGACCGGCGTTCATGGAGCTTTCGGACTCGACCTATCGGGCATGAGTATCTTGCTGGGTATTGGAAGGTTCGCACTTGCTTCGAAATTTCTTACCCTTAATCAGGCACATCATTTATTATTATTATTATTATTATTATTATTAAGTGGTCCAACCGAATTTAGGATCACGTTTGTCATATTAAACCTGGGCTTTGTTTGATTCGCGAAGAAATTCAACGTTTTCGATAAATGTCTCTTTCTTTTTTGGTCAAAAATAAATTTGTTTGAAGAGATCAATTTTCAGGCAAATAATAACACTTTCCGATATTTTAATGGAATTTTAAAATGAGTTGAAGATTATATTTCATCTTTCGGAAAAGAAAAAATAAAAGAAACTTACTTTTATTTTCTTAATTAGACATGCATTATTCATGATATAAGGTCTAGACGTGCCATCGCATCAAATTTTAAATAAATATTTTTATCAAATAAAAGTTCCATGATGGAAATATTTTTACAGACCGCCAATAATTTATCTTTTCTAGCATGATATTTTTTATCAGCATTTATATTATTTCCTTAGCAGTTGAGAAAGTCAAAGTTGGGTTATGGCGATTTACGCTTATCGCTTTTGCCATGTTTTCCTCCCTCCCGACCGTCTCTCTTTTCCTCCTTCCTTCCTTCCCTCAGCCGCCTCCATGTCCAACCGCTGCAGCTCGGCTCGCCATCACCACCATCGGAGCTGCCGACGCCACGCTCAGGGAGGGCCCACTGCTGCATCTTAGGATGCGCCGCCACCGCCAATCGCTGTCTCTGCTCCGACTTCTTCCCCCATGTCGCCCTCTCCTCTGTTATCGCCCTCCTGTAGTTTTCGTTTTCTATTTTGGCCCTCAGAGACGTTCCCCAGCCTCACCGTCGAACCCCATAGCCATGGTCGAGCCGCTGCCGCCACCATATCTGGAGGTGGTGCATGGCGTCTATGGCCGAGACGTAGCTTGACACTGAGCTTAAACAGAAAACAACATAGGCAGCGTAGCTCAACGCCGGGCATCCATGGCCGAGGCTCAGCTCGACATCGCATGAAGCTCCGCCATAGGAAAGAGCTCTGTTGAGGAAGCTGAGCTTCAGGAACAACATGTCCATTGAGATCGGCTCTGTCCACATTCAGGGTCAACAGACTCGCCGTGGTTCTCGAGACGGCGAAAGGGAGAAGATAGGACGTAGTTTTTCTTATCTTCCGATGTGGACTTTTCGGTTCAAAGAAGACGTATCTTCCATGATCAACAAATTTCCCAATCCTAAACGCTGGAACACAATGAATTTTTTCTTTCTTTAAAATTCAATTTTTTCACAGGAAAAATAATCATCTTTGTCTTCTTTATTCTCTGTTGATATGAACAAGGTTTAGTTCTCATGATCATGCGTGTTCTGATGATATTTTTTCAGATTCTAGAGACTCTGGTGGCTTCTACAAATTTGGGCATCGGTTGGAGCTTTTGCTTGTAATTACTTGGGCTGGTTGGAGTTTTTTTACATGTAAGTACTTAGGTTGCCTTGCCTGGCTTTGAGTTTCTAGTTAGGATAAGATATTGTTGGAAGATATGTCCGAAAGATATCGAAGATTTGAAGATTTGTTCCAATTGTAATTGATTGTCTTGAATCAATCTAGGATTGGATTTGATGCACGTAGATTAGAAAAATATAATCATTCCTGTTCAAATTACATCATTAATTAAATTCTGGTGTAGCCTATTCACAGAGGTTGTTGGTCATTGAATCATATTGGTGTTGATTGTCAGACTTATGATATACAGGTTGGGAATAAAATATGCACTTGTATATGATATTCTCTGTCCGAATTCAACACAGAACTTGAGTATCTTATAATAAAAATCGAAACGCACTATTCAATGAAAGATTTTTCCCGAGAATCAAAACTAGCGAAATAGCTAGAAATCATTAGGGGTGCAGCACGAGAGAAACAAGTCGAAACACTGGTGGTGGATGACCATCCCAAAGCTCATCAATTCTTATACGACGCCAGATACCGGTATTAGTATATACTATAGTTCATTTGCTAGATCTTTCCCGTCGAGTCTACAATTTATTTCTTTTTTTTTTTTTGCTACCTATGTGAGGCTAGAATGGCAAGATGAGTGTTTTTCTGTTTAAGTGGATTGGTCAAGTTTAGAATAGCCGCTCCATTGGAAGTAATGTATGTTAAAAGGTTAGGTATTCTTCATCGGTCTATCATTGCCATTATGGCAATTGTTACCGGCTTGGTCTCTTTGGTTACATTTTACATAAAAATGGTGAGGAATCAATGAAACCTAAGACAAGGGCAGTGCTCAGAGAAGGGTCGCTTCGACCATTTGGGTCCGATAAATTTAAGAATCGTCACTGAATTATTTCTTTTTAATCACTCAACTAATATCCTCTTAACTACATGAAAGGTCACACCCATGTACTTACGGCTAGGCTTCATCAAAGCGTGATGTGGAACGAATCCTCTGACATTACTTTGAGTGGAAAACAAGGTAATCTAACAAATGATTTGTAAGCATTTAAATCAAGACTCATAATTGCTCAGTTAATTATTTGAGGCCGGCTCTATTGCCTCCTTTTCAACCGAAAAAGCTAATTGAGTTTCAAGATTGCACGCCAATACATGATCCAAAGTAAAGTTAAAGGGACAAGACTTGCAAAACATTGATTTTTAATGATATGTAAAGTGCAAATTATTTCTTCGACAGTATATTGAGGATTCAAAATATTCGGAGAGTATACAATTTCAAAAGTAGTATTACATAAACCAACAACAATAGCTAAAACAAAAAGTCCTCAGCATATGAAGTAACAGGCTAGAAAAAGAAAGTCCTAAAACTTATCAATAAAGTACAATTTACTCCTAAAACTTTTAAAATGTGCAATTAAATCCTAAAACTTATTATAAAAGTATAATGGAGTATTAAAATTATCAAAAAGTACAATCAAGTCACAAAACTTATCGAATTAGTCAAATCAAGTCATTTCATTATGGCATTTTTAAAAGTATAATGGAGTATTAAAATTATCAAAAAGTACAATCAAGTCACAAAACTTATCGAATTAGTCAAATCAAGTCATTTCATTATGGCATTTTTTGAAATTTTTATAACTTGATTATACTTTCATAATAAGTTTTAGAACTTAATTGCATTTTAAAAAGTTTTAGGACTCAATTGCATTTTCGCGATAAATTTTAAGATTTAATTTCTCTTTTTAAAAATTTTAAGATTCAATTATATTTTCGTGATAAATTTTAAAACTTCTAATATACTCATTCTTTAAAATAAAAACAAAAAACCTCCCAAGTGAAAAGCGCCTGCTGAATCAAAACAGGCCACGCGCTGACGCAAACGGGCCAAGCATGCGCTCTTGCTCAAGCAAGGGGAGCACCGCTGCACCAGGCCAGGCACTCGCCGAGCCACGTTCTCGTCAACATCAAATACTTCTGCTCCAGCCATACCGGGCCACAAGCACGGATTGCAGGGGCTGCGTTCCTCTTCTTCGACGAGGCCGGAGAACTCTGGACTGGCACGATTCGTCCGGACATCGCCACCACAACCAGGTGGTGATGGCTCGGAGGAGTTGGTTATACTGAGCATCGACAGCTTCTCATTTCTTTCATTCTGTTCATCCACTTCATTGGCGACCACAAACAGCTGCCACGATAACAGAAATACGAAACTATGTGGGAACTAGTAACTTTGCTTCCCAGAGTCGAGGGATGATGTCGAGTGAGCAGCCGAGGGTGCCTCCGAGGATCATCCAATCACCGCGGTCCCTGCTGTCAGAGGGAGCTGTGAAGTGCAAGCCCATGAACGAGACGTCCACGTCAAACTCAGCCACACACCACGGACCCAACTGCAGTCTCCGCTCAGCTCTCGCCGCCACGTCAATGGTCACCTCCCCACCGCTCAACGTGCTCACCAGGCCGTTCACGCCCAAGTCAGTGACGATCGTCAGAGTTGACTGGGCCTTCGCTTGGACTGAGGTTGCCCAGCCGGGGCCCTGAGTGAAGGGGGACACGGGGGAGGCACAAGAGAGAGCGAGCTGGCCGTCGAAACTCAAGAGGAGCTTAATGGGATGGTACTCGACGATGGTGACGAGCTTGCTATAGGAGACGGAGATGTTGAGGGACCAAAGGGAAGAGCCCAGGTTAAGCCCGAGCCCCAGCGGCGTTCCGGTGGGTATTGCCAGGAAAATGACCATGAGGAGGCCGAGAACAGCAGGCCCAGCAAATGCAATACAGCAGCAGATGATCAGCTTGTACCAGTCGGACTGCGACTGCGGCGATGCCAGATCATGATTCGCAGGGGGTGGGATGGCGTGGGCCGGTCTCATTTGGAATTCTCGTGTCGAGTGTTCTTGTTTTGGCGGGTGTTTTTGAGTAGGTGAGACCCACGAGGGTGAACCGTTGTTCCGTCCGAACGGCTCTCCTTTATAGCTAGCAATCGTGTGTGGGGCTAGGCCATTCCGAGAAAAAAACCTCAAAAGAATCGCATTTCTGTCTTAGTTAAGTTATGCTATTGACCGAATGAAATAGCATCTCTTTCAAATTGTGCTTGTTTTGCGAACAAGCACAATTTGAAAGGGGATAAGGTCGGCAGACTTGCAAAAGAGAATTTCCCCTAACACTTTTTCAACGTTCGGTGAGGTGCGAACGCAAAATTCATGGGGGCCAGACTTGCTAATCACCATACAGCCTTTTAATGGGGATTGGCACTTCCGTTCTCCTTTGTACCCTCTTTCTTGGAAGTCGCATGAAGGCAGGACACCTGTTGCTGTTGCCATCCTAAAAAGAGGAATTTTTACCATGAATATATGTCACGCGCTCTTGAAATTTCTCCGAAATTCTTAATTCACTTTCAAAACTTATATATTTTAATCTTAGATTTCATTCATTTCATAAAAGTCGAATAATTTAAAATTAATTTTTCTAAAAATATCACTTGAAATAATTTAATTAATATAAAATAATTTTATTGTCAACAATAATTTATATCAAATGAGAATATTTTTTTTCTTTCTAGCAATTGTTTTAGGAATCCATAGTTCAATTTCCAAATATGTTTACTTAAAAGAGAGCTAATTATGAGATAGTGCTCATGGTAATAAGTTTATGCGATGGTTTGACATTTATTTTTAACTTACTCTAACTTAATGGTTTGCTTGCCTGCTATGTATATTCAAAACACAAATAAGAAGAATAATGCAAATTATTATGATTCATCTAGATGTTTTGAATTGTCATTTTTAGCCTTAGAGGTTATTCATGTAGAGTAATTATTTGAGTATAGATATGGTAAAGAGAAAACGATTATAATTTACTAAAAAGCAAGAATCATTCCCCCCTTATTCTACAGGAGTGCAAAAAGGACTTCTTTTTCCCTATCAGTGCAAAAAGGACTTCTTTTTCCCTATCTTTTGTAACCAATATTGTTTTAAAATTATCTTAGACTCTCGACCAATTCTAATATTTTGATTTGTCTTGATTATATTTCAATACTTTCATCTCACACTACTTTCCATTCTAATCTTTTACCTAATAGATTCAGAATTCGGTGACATCGTCCATATAAAATCCTGATCTCGTTAATAAAACTGTCAAAATGTGCCATTTTTCAATGAAAGTGGCCATCAATGAAAACTCAAAATAATTCATGTAATGCCACGTCTTTTAATTCAACTGGATTTCAATTTTTGCATTTCAATTTTTGGATATGTTAGAATATGTTCTCTATAATCCAAAATAGGTTATTATTTTTATAGTAAATTTAAGATTGTCACATTATTATTTCTCTAAAAATTTCATGCGCACATGAGGTCCATCCTGATGGCGGTGGGGTCCATGGACGCACGGCCCCTTAGAAGATGGGCGCGTGGAGGGGGGCGTTGTCGTGTATGTGACGCAGGACCCTTTAAGATTTGATGGGCCAACCTACACAAATAACTTTCTGTGGCCCCCACAGCGTTTGATTCCAACCCAATTTTCCCCCATGCACCTTAATCGTGTTTGACTTTGGATAATCGGACGTTAGCAAATCTTTTGTCGCGTCTTTAGGAGACGCGCTCGTAGCCGAGCTCCATCCGTATGGAGAAGCACACTGGCGATAAAGAAATGCTAAAAAAAAAAAAAAAACCTAACACGAAAAATATTAGCAAATAAGAAATCAATAAAAATTTGACCTAATTTAACGGAAGGGACTATTACTGAGAATGAATATGAGATGTAAACTTTGACTCGCAAGTACAAAAAAGACGAAAGGTATATTTAGAGATTAGATTGAACATGTCCATATTAGAGCGAGCCGCCTCAAGAAGGAGTTTTCACACTTGAAAAGCAGGTGGAAGAAAGATTATTTTCAAGCTGTTTAAAATATGAATTTTCATGATGCGACGTATGATGTGAGAGGGATTGATGGGACTTTTTTTTATACCAATGCATTACGTAAAGTTGGAGGATCTATTAAATGAATTGAACTTTTCAAAAAAGGTGAGCAAACTTTCGTGGAACGTAAGACCAACGGTATGAGCTCCCTTCGCAATCAACAAACATGAATATTTTGTCTTTGTTTGTTTGCCGATGCGAAAGATACATGTTTTGTCAAAAGACAAGGTACCGGTTGCAAGGTTCAGCAATTGAATTATCACCTTTGATTCCATGGACTGGCTTAAGGTTGTGCTTTGGGTTCATTGAACTTGGATTCAAGCCAAAGCCAAAGCCAAAGCCATTCACTGAACCTCCATTGGCTTGATCACAATACGCGCAGCCGATGAGTCATTCTGATTTCCGCTCGAAGCAATATTGGTTTCCGTCCAAGCCGTCATCCTATCATGAGGCCTGGTCGTATGTACTTGGATAGTACCACTTCCGGTTAGTCAAATATAAAAATATAAAAGAGATCTGTATATTTCTATATATCATAATAAAGTACATTAGCTTATTTATAAGCTTTATAAAAGATTATTAAAGGTAATAAATATCAATCAAGATATGCACAATCATAGAAGATATTGCATGATCTTGAGAAATATAAAATGAGTTTGAATATAGGTCGTAACAATGTTCAACGGCTGAGTTGTGGCAAATGAAGTAAGTCTGAGAGTTGTCGAAAACTTCTTGTTTTACCTGGTTTGAGAGCAACAAGTCTAATGGTAATGTTGCTTTTCGAAACGACACGCGAAACATTGAGAATTGGATAGAAATAGAAAGTGACCAATGTGGCTGGCTTGCAAAATAGCAATTGAGCGGCGCATTATATCCGGTTGGTGTCATTGCATCAAGCGACCTATTTGGCTAACTTGGGAAAGTAGTTACCGAGTGATTTGACCTATGCGGCTGGCATTGAAAGAAAAGCCGCCTCTGTGAAAGGCTTGACTAGGAGATGCGATCATTGCGATTGGCATTAAAACATGACCATCATGGAATGGACTCGATGAAGCACTTCCTCATATGAGAGGGCTTTGTAGACTATGCAGCAAAAGTATGTTGGTTATCAGACAAGGTGGATCTATTTAAAACATTGGAGGATATTAGGACTTATTGGAAAAGAAATGACAAGAAGCGAGATTGCACTTGGGTGTGCACTCGTGCACTTCAAGATCAACTTGCTCTGATACCAAGTTCAATATAAAAATATGAAAAAGGAATTGAGGAATTCTCTATATATTTTGATATATGATAATAAAGTACATCAACCTATTTATAGGTAAGAGATTATCAAATATAACAAATATCAATCAAGATATGCACAATTATTGAAGATATTATACATCTTAAGAGACACAAAAAACCAACCAAAACATTCTAATTATCTCTAGTATAAGAAAATATCCAAGAGAATGATCCTAATTATCTCTAACATGGTTCATTCGTGGAGATAACTCGAGCCAAGAAGAAAAGAACAGCAATAAATCTTAATGAAACCTATAGCCTACAAGAAAAAGCCAGACGACAAACTGCATCATACCCTAGTTTCGGTATATAACATGAATATATGCATTCTCCCTCCAACTATTAATTGAACATTTTTTTTTTGGACATTTCAACATGGTGCCGGAATTGAGGTCCACCAGCACCTTTTGTGTACGCTTCCACTTCTTTAGTCAAATTTCATGTGTTACTTGTGATCCCTTTTTCATGTATGTGCGATTTCCATACACCCATCAATTTAAGCTTTTTGAAATGCAATTAGTTTTGAGGCTTTCTTACCAACGGTACGACTAGTGATAGAGAACACTTTCACATTGGCAACCACATGCTAGTGACGTTTTGGAGAACAATTGACCCGCTTGGCCTCCTCACAAGAGAAATGATAGACATTGCACATTTAATATTCTCTAATACTTGAACATAAAATCGTGATAAGAATTGCCACACAGCTGTACTTTAGATCAGGATATCAAATTGGCCACAATTTCAAATTGGAATTTAGAGATTCCACCAAGAAAATGGAACCTACCAATTGAAACATGTTCCCTAAGTTTTGAAACATGGAATTTACATTACATACTTATTAACCTATGATAGATTATTTGTCACAGGTTTTGGGGTTAGTTTTAGGGTTTCTTTTGTATTTTAATTGAACGATTATAATAAATTACAATTTCTAATGACTATCATTTGCTACCATCAAATAATTATAACTCGTATTTATACACATAAAAATTATGAGATATTAACAAAATAAAAATCTCAGTTATGGAATTTCTCGGAAATGAAATCTCAAATTAGTGATTTCATATTACATATTCATTATTGAACGCTATGGAACGCCCGCGAAGAATTGGAGTAAGAAATACATAAGGATTAGTTTCATATTTCTCAATTTTTGAAATCTAAAACTTACCTTATATATTTTAGAACTTTGAATCGGACTGGTTTTCACCGGTCCAATTCTCAAGTTTCCAGTTTACTAACAGAGAAATCAGCCAAATTTGATATTCAAGCAAGAAAAGTTGATCCCGGTGATGAGTCACCGGAAGTTTACATCCATCCCTTGGAAGGTCTCGGGAAAAGTGACGTCATGGCTCCACTCGCTCGTGACTTGGTTTCCGATCATGCATTGGTATGCAATCCAGAAGTTCGTATTGCTTTTGTGGTTGCAAAGGAGGCAACAGGGCCTCGAAGAGTGAGTAGTTAAGCGCTTTGATTTGAATGTTCGCAAGTCTTGTGTTTAGATTACAGCGTTTTTCACTCGAAGCAATTTAGGGATTCATGCACATCCAATATGGTGAAGCTACCGGACTGGAACTTTTATGTGTCTTATGGAGATAAGGTGAGCCATGCAGAATAGCCAACTTTTGAACGTACTTCACTTCCAAAGGAGCTGGTATTCCAGATTTACACCAAACTAAACTTGAAATGCTACTATGTGGCATCTAACGAGTCTTGAGAGAATAGCCTAAATGGATTCCTTGCAACTTTATTATTTCTTTAACATCCTTTTTGCTATTTCCATCACAAAATTTCCATAGCAATCGAGCTTTTTGTTCCCTGTAAAGTCATGTTCACATGTAATTTCCTAAAGAAAAGATAATACAAATAGTTCTTAAACTTCAAAATTAGTGGCTGAAATGTCAGGAAATGATGGTTCCCTCGACATATGGATATACAGTTTAGTTACTAATAGAGTTTCCAAGATGGGTTGCCTGTCTTTTGCGTCTGGCCTGATGGACGATGCCATAGCCAACATTCCTGACAATTTTACTTTCAATCCATTGGTTGATGGCTTTTTGCAATCAATTGATGTGGACTAGATGAGAAAAAAGCCTGCGAACGAACTGCCGTATGTACTAGTGCTCGTGCCATCGTATAAGAAAGATGAGTTGTAAGGTTTTCTTGCCAACGATACAAACACTGACAGACCACTATACAATCGACGCTACATGTTGATGACATTCTAGAGAACACTCGGCTCCATCTTCAAAATGCAATCCCCTGCTCACTGATTTCCCATGCCAAGACTTCCCATTTGAGGTCATTTCCAGATGGTCATTAACTATAAAATGTCTCAACTCGTTTCTGTCGTGCTGCATACTCCCGGGAATTTCCAAGCAAATTCACTCTTGCGACTCTTGTACGGCACTTTAGCCTTATCCGTCTTCTTCGTGGGGCATGGATCTATAAGAATTGGTTGGATTCCAAGGGTTGGGTCCAGTTTTTTTCTGTTTCACTTCCCTTTCATCCGAAGGCTTTAATATGCTATTCCTCGGTTCCATTTCTGGAGCTTCATCTTCATTGAAGAGGACCTGCACACATTCCACATCATGCTAGCCTGAAACGGCTAATGGGAAACGAATTGAACATCCGTGAATGATGACTATAAGCAGTTAAAAGAATATGTAGGAAGCTTTCCCTCTAATCACTGGAAAGTAGTGATCATTAATTATGCTTTGTAGCTAATTTTCAGTGCACCTGAGACGCATTACTAAACTCACCATCAGAATTTCACCAATACCAGCTGCCAGCCATCGAGACGGAAAGCCACAAAAATGAGAGTGTCGTGCTAAATTTCTAAAAAACAAGAGTACAGCAATCTGAAGGGTTCTCACTATGTGTTTGTGCTGCTGTGTAACCAGGAAACGATAGCGTATGCATGGTAAAATCAGACGTGCTCACTCGTTTTTCTGTTGTCTTTTCTTTTCTTTCTTTTTTCTAGATGAGGAAGTCGGCAAGATTAAAGTCGTGTGTAATTAGCCAGATTCATTAAACTTCCTGAAAAGAATGTACTCACCTTGCGACCAACCAAGTCAAAGATCATGATCACTTTGCTTGGTTTGATCAGCTCAGCTTCCTCAATCTTCTCTTTCTTCTTTATCAAGAGCTCCTTCTCCTGTGAGGATGAGAACATTTCAGACAAGGCCTCAAGCATCGAAGTAAATCTGTCGACTCATCAAGATCCCTTGAGACGAAAATACTTCCTTTGATAACCAGCTGTTGCCCTCCATTTCGAAGAACAAATCATTCACAAACTAGTTGTTCAACTCACCGTAGATATCCAATCACTTCCTACAAATAAAACTAGAGATGCTCCATATGATATTCGATCGAGAAAACAAAAGGCGAGAATCCCAATCGATGATAACACCGTACAATCGTGAGCAAGTGAAAAAAGGTGAAGAAAACACAAGAAAGAAGAGAGATTTATGTCGAGGTACTCGTTGGTGTCGGAGGGTTGAGCAAGGTCGCAACACTAGACGAGACCCGAGATTACATCTTGAGACCCTGAGATTGCGTCTTTGTCCAAGTCCAGACCCAACTCTGTTCGCTTGCAGAGATCTGAAAACGCCTTCACCAATCACTGCCCGGGCAACTCCATGGCTTTGCAATATCAAAGACGATCAAAGGGAAAAAGTTACCAAAAACCTTAAATTATTATTATTGCCACACATTTATTTCAAACTTTTTTTACGAGAGTATCAAGGATCTAGACACAAATACCAAGGTCTCGAGCCCGACTTCAATAGACCTAGGCCCCGTCACTCAGAAACCTTGGGCCTCGTACCTATTTCCCCAACTACCTATACCCAAGTTATTGAAACCCGTATAATGCATGTCTATTTTGGGGAAAAAGGACTAATTTTCTTACCAAACGACGAAACACATTTTCGTTCAGCCTCCGCACTCCGTTATGGAAGATCAGTCTTTGAACCCACTGTGTCGCATGTCCAGCTCGGCCACCGCAGTCTCTCCTCTGTCCGAACCCCCAAACCTAGTCACCACGTGGGATCTGCGGTCACGAGCCTAGATCGGACGTCACCCATCGCTATGGTTGCGGCCTCCCGACGACTCGAGGCCCCTCTGTCTTGACAGAGGGCGTAACAGAGATTGTCGGCATAGTCAAGCCTCCATGCTTCATAGGCGACGGACACTGATGGACCAGACTCGACAGAGGATGAGATACGATGCCGTGCGAGAGGCGATGGCACCGTTGGCTTGCTTGGAGGTGGCCTTTGTGGAGGACGAAAAAGAAGGAAGTCGTGTGAAAGGCCAGACTTCTTTTGGACTTAAATGGGAATTCTACAAACCCATTTTCGACTCAATTAGGACTTAAATGGGAATTCTACAAACCCATTTTCGAGCCAATCTAATTGAGCTTTAAATTTTTTAACCCACTTTCATTTGGCCCATTAAAGTTTAAATAAACCATAATTTTTTTTTTGTCGGTTTTACTCTACGTCTTACCATATTTTTACTTTAACACCCAAACTTTTGCCTTGCTTCTAAAGTGTAAGAGTCAAAATCCACTTCTGAAACTATAGTGTCCCCACCCCAACTCTCCTTGAAAAGATGGGGATTCTAACCCCCCACCTTCCCCTTCTTACATGAGAAGGGTGGCTATTAGAATAAACTCCAATGATTAATAAACCATAAATAACTTGTTTAAAAAAATACGAGTCACGACCATTTTGATACCTCTACATTTGAAGCCATTTTCACATGGTCATCAACTTTGAAATTGTTTTAACTTTGTTTGTCATGGTGCACTCTCTATGATTTCCAAGCATGATCTGCTCTTGAGACTCTTGCTCTGCACTTTAGCCTTATCTGGCTTCTTCATCGAGCTAGGATCTATAAATTTTGGTTGAATCCTAAGGGTTGGGTTTGGTTTTATTCGGGTCACTTCCCTTTCGTTTGTAGCATTCCACGATTCCATTTCCGAAGCTTCATCTTCATTTAAGAGGACTTGCACCCATTCCACATCATGCTAGCTTATTAAGAAGGGTTAATATCACAAAAAACTCCTAAACTAGTACAACCATGATAAATTTACCCCTAATGACCATTAAAAAAAAAAACTCCAAACCGATATGCTTGTAACAAATTTATCCAAAATTTGTAAAGAGTTGCTATGGCTAAAGAAATGTTCTTAGAAGAACTTGGGTTCATGCAAAAGAAGTGTGTTGTTTTGTGACAATCAAAGTGCGATTTATCTTGTAAGATAACATCTTTTCATTTTAGATCGAAATACATTGATATAAGATATTATTGGATAAGAGACGTTTGAGATGAGAAGTTGTTAGAACTTTTGAGAAAATTTATACAAATCATAGTGGTTCCGATATGATGACAAAGACTCTACCAAGAGAGAAGCTCAAATATTGTTGATTGACAACAGGGATGGTGAATCCCTCCACACTGTTTTGAGGGGGAATTTTGTTGGCTAGGTTCCCTCCTATATGAAAGAAGCCCAATGAATTACCAGCCCAAAGGCTTAAGCTTATATGATAATCTATACGGAGAAATAAGGTTTCTCATTATTTATTTTGTGGTAGCCGCAAAGAACGTGAAGGCGCAGTAACAAGAGAGAAAAAGAGAGTAGAAAATATGGGTTGAGGGTACCATCACATCAAGCTGATGTTGGAGATTGATTTGTAGTCCAATTGAGCTGAAATTTGGTTAGCTTTTTTGTGCCATATTCTTTTCGAATATGAATAGTTTAGTTTTCACTTGAAGCTACCTATATCAAATTTTTCATGGGTTAAACAGAAACAACATTTTTGGTGAGATTTTGTGAAATTTATGCATATAATATTCAATAGAAAAGAACTTTGTTCACTCAGTTTTGTTGATAGTGAAGATTTTGGGTGAATTTCGAGCCCATGGTTTTTGATCTCTTCGTACCAAGGATTTCCATGTAAAAAAAATTGCATTGTGTTTGTGTGCATAAGAGAGGAGATTGTTTTGTTCCACTATGCTAATCCAATATTGTTCAGATTATTACTATTCTCCCTGCACTTCTTGGGGCTGGATCCATAAAAATTGGTCAGGTTCTAAGGGTTGGGTCTGGTTTCATTCTGTTTCACTTCCCTTTCGTCCGAAGGCTTTAATGTGCTAGTCCTTGGTTCCATTTCTTAAGCTTCATCTTCATTGAAGAGGACCTGCACACATTCGACGTCATGCTAGCCTGAAACTACCAACGTGAAAAGAATTGAACATTCACGAACGGTACTATAATCAGTTAAAAGAACATGTAGGAAGCTTTCCCTCTGAACACTGCAGGCGCAAAGTGGTGATCATTACTTTTGCTTTGCAGCTAATTTTCCGTGCACCCGAGAAGCATGTCTAAACTTGCCATCAGGACTCATCATTCACCGATACCAGCGGCCAGCCTTCGAGAAGAAATACCACAAAAATGCGAGTATCGTGCTAAATTCAAAAATAGAGTGCAACGATCTATAGGGCTCTAACCATATGTTTGTGCTGCTGTGTAACAGGGAAACAATTGTGTATGCATAGCAAAATCAGACGTGCTCGCTCGTTTTCTATTGTTTTCTTTTTTTTTCTAGATGAAGAAGAAGGTGAGATTAAAGTCGTGCGTAATTAGACAGATTCATTAAACTTCCCGGAAAGAATGTACTCACCTTA
>MU090292.1:0-34249 GCA_014858505.1 Corymbia citriodora subsp. variegata
TAGCCCAGTGGCAAAGGTTACCACAGTTCGAGTTCTATTAGCACTTGTAGCAAGCAAGTCGTGGAATGTGTGGCAGATGGATGTGAAGAATGCTTTCCTGCATGGAGAACTCGAGCGAGAGGTATACATGGAGCAACCAGATGGCTTCAAGAGCAAAATTCATCCAGAATATGTTTGCAAGCTAAAGAAAGCATTATATGGCTTGAAGCAAGCCCCAAGAGCTTGGTATGGAAAGATTGCAGAATTCTTGTTGAAGAATGATTATAATGTAGCTCCAGCAGGCTCGAGCCTATTCGTGAAGGCAAAAGATGGAAAGGTTGCAGCTGTGCTAGTTTATGTGGATGATCTCATCATTACCGGAGATGATGAAGATGAGATATGTCGAATTAAAGCCAACCTCTCTGTGCGGTTCCAGATGAAGGAGCTTGGAGAATTGAAACACTTTTTGGGGCTCGAGATTGATAGGACAAAGGAAGGATTATTCCTATGTCAACAAAAGTATGCACGAGATCTCTTGAAAAAATTCGGAATGCTTGATTGCAAACCTGTATCTACTCCATTGGATGGAAACGCAAAGCTATGTGCTGAAGAAGGTCGAGAGCTTGAAGATTCAACTATGTACAGGCAACTGGTAGGTAGTCTAATTTACCTTACCATAACTCGGCCTGACATCGCTTTTGCAGTGGGAGTAGTGAGTCGATTCATGGAGAAGCCAAGGAAGCCTCACTTGGATGCAGCTAAGCGTATCCTAAGGTATGTAAAGAAAACTTTTGATTTTGGGCTTTTGTATAAAAAGGAATCATCAAGTGAGTTGGTCGGTCATTGCGATGCCGACTATGCTGGAGATCAACACACACGGCGATCAACTACCGGATACTCATTTAATCTTGGATTGGCAGTAGTATCCTGGTGTAGTAAAAGACAACCGACTGTGTCTTTGTCTACGACAGAAGCTGAATATAGAGCAGTAGCAATGGCGGCTCAAGAGAGCACGTGGCTAGTGCAGCTATTGGATGATCTTCATCAGTCAATAGATTATTCGACAATATTGTATTGTGATAATCTATCCACTATAAGCTTAGCAGAGAATCCAATTTTCCATGCTAGGACTAAGCATGTGGAAGTCCACTATCACTTTCTGTGAGAGAAAGTGTTGCAGGGCGAGATCAAGATGAAGTACATCAAGACAGGTGATCAAGTTGCTGATATCTTCACCAAAGGTCTTGGAGCTGCAAAGTTTGAAGAGTTCCGAGCTCAGCTTGGTATGGTCGTGAGGACTATCCTTAGAGAGAGTAACCGGTGAGGGGGAGTATTGAAATTATCACCGCCTATCTCTCGTGACTGTTCGTGTCTTTGGTCGAAACCGATGGAAGTCGTTTCGACGCACATACTAAAGTGTCTTTATTACTATGTATTTAGACATGTCCTTTCATATATCTAAGGTATGTCAAGAGTCATGTTTTAAGCGCATATATAAGTGAGTTTTGTAATCAGTTTTATGTATGGCAAGTGAAAAGACATTTCAGCAAGAATAGTACTGTATTCATCTCCTTCCTTGAGAGCGTCTCTTGTGAGAGTTTTATCAGAGTTGTGCGACTTTGATATTCAATAAATTCTACATTTTGATATTAAACCTCACAACATTCTTCTTGACAAGGATTTCATCCCAAAAGTTTCTGACTTTGGGCTTGCGAGATTGTATCCTAGGGACTATGATGTCGGTTCTCTGACTGCTGTGAGAGGAACCTTTGGATACATGGCTCCGGAGTAGGTCTACTAGAACCTTGGGGGCATCTCTTACAAAGCCGATGTCTATAGTTTCGGCAAATTGTTGATGTAATGGCCACTAGGAGGAAGAATCTAGATGCATATGCAGTGCATTTGAGCCAAATTTACTTTCCTTTATGGGTTCATGACCAACTTAATCAAGGATTGGATGTCCTGATGGAACAAGTTAGTGAGGAGGATAGGAGAGTAGTAAAGAAGATGATACCAATTGCTCTTTGGAGCATTCAATTAAATCCTAGCGATCGCCCTTCGAGACGCAAAGTCTTGGAAATGCTGGAACTTTGTTTGCACTTGAGAATGGTGCGAGTTTTTTGGTTTCAAATTCATTGTCTAAGCTATTATGTCAGGAGGAAATTTTATTTGATCGGGAATTGTATGCCATCCTTATTAAAATTAGGTTTGAGTATTTAAATCCATTTGAAAAGTAAACGAGTATTGCCGTAGTTTTCAGGATTGTGTTAATCATTCCCAATGCTTTCTATCATCATTTTTAAGCGGTACGTCACTCTTTATATCAAATTGATTGAACTACAAATAGGCGAGGGCAAACAAAGTTCTATTTTGAGAATGGATGTGAAATTTACAAATTTGTGCATTTAATTCCACGGGTTTTAAGGTTGACTTTTTTCTTCTTCTTTTTGCATGGTGAATGTGCAACTTAACTCAAAGCCCAATAATCATACAGATTTTATGTGTGTATTGAACTGATAGTTGTATGATTTCATTTGTAATTTTTGATCAACATGCAAAGATAACAGAGTAGAATGGTGAGTCGCGTCATTTACAATTTCTCTGCTTTTCTTAAGGCTAGATAGAATTTCTCTGCTTTCGGCCTCCAAAAATTCCGAAGGGTACTTTTCAATAACAGGTTCCTTAATTTGGGATGCAGAAAGAGATAACAAAAAGTTCAGGGGACCAAATCCGAAATAACAGAAAGATCTGAGTCCAAGGAAGCGAAAAACCGCCTCGCTATTGCTTTAGCAAGGGTGGTCGCTTCTAGACTCGTGGACCATCAAGGTCACGGCCACCAACTTTTGACCTCCCAACGTTGCCCTCTCTAGTGGTGGCTGGTGCAACCCCTCTCTCCGGCACTTCGATCTGGCGGCGCCGGCTTTCTTGCAGACTGGCCTGGCTCTGGTTGATGATTAGGCTTTTAAGAATGGTCTTGATGAGGCCGACGCTTTGCTGGTGCTTGCAGGTTCGATGAAGAAGATATGTGACGCGTTGGACAGGTGTGGGAAGAGGTTCAAAGATGCTACGCGAAAAGCACAGGCGCTCACGGACAATGTCTAGCCTCACCGTGAGTTTTCTCTACATTTTGTTTCGCTGAATATGCCAGTATGATCAAATAGAAACTTTTTGGATTTATTCGGGGAGATGCATACGATTGGCGATTGCTTGCTTGCATCTATTTCTTCTCTGTTTCTGCAATTTATGTGAATGCTATTGGAGTAAATGATGATGGCATTGTGAAATGAAGATGAAGTTTTATGTGTTGATACGTACGTATGTATTTGATTACCAATGTTTATATGGAAAAAGTCAAGAATAGTGTGTTATTATTTGTAAACGTGACTATTGAAAAATACATGGCATTTTTTCTGATGATTTGCAAGTGGTGATACTATGTACCAAATAATAATTATTCCATGAGTGGGTTTGCAAATAATGATAATGGATGATTGGGCTAGTATGATATTATTTGCAAACATTGTCATTGAGTATGTGTAAAAGACTCTACAAGGTTAAGAGGACCTGAAAATCCCACGTATTATACTCATTGTGGCTTGTGTAGGTTGGAACAGCAATTGTCATGCGATTGTAATATGATGTATCTATTCTAATTAATGTAGACGGAACTTGTGATGGATGGGTTGAGTAGCATGGCAAAAATGTATTTAAAATTTCGTGAGGTTGATTTTTTTTTTTTTTTGGGCTGGTGAATGTGCTCCTTAACCCGAAGGCCAATAATCATACGGGTTTCATGAAAGTATTGGACCAATAGTCATATAACTTCATTTTGAATTTTTAATTAACAAGGAAAAAATTTATAAAATGGTGAGTTTCATCATTTACAAACTCTGTTTTTTTGTTTTTGTTTTTGGCTAGATACGATTTTTCTGATTTTGGCCTCCAAACATTGCGACGAACATTTGTAACAGGTTCCTTAATTTGGGATACAAAGATAAATAATAAAAATTTTCGGGGACCAAATCCAAAATAATAGAAGGATAAGTCCATGGATGCAAAAAATCACCTGGCTAGTGTTTCCCGGCACTCCATCGATCATCACATTCGCATTCTGATTTCAGTTTTTGTTTATCGTTCTGTGTCGTCATCTTTGAGATCTCTCCTCTTTTGCATATTCCATCTCCACTCTATTTTATTGTGCGATAGTTTCTCGAATCGCAGTCCAAATTGACCCTTGCGTAGGAATGCCGTTGGAGCCACCGGCGCATCCCATGAACCAGCAGGCTGCCACATGGATCTCTAGCAAGGCTTGCCCCATGAGCTTTCACTCCAACTACTTGAATGCCCCAACAAGCGACTCAGTCCCTAAGCTTCATCAACCTCAACCACAGCGGCGGGGAGAACCCGCACCTCCATGTCACTCCGATGAATGCTTCCACGCTCATCTGGCAGAAGTCAGGACTATCGAGGTGTGTTACACGTATGAATTTATAGTCTGGTTGATGATTACCTTGCTGGTGTTCGCAACGTGTTAAACCAGTATGGGAAGAGGTTCGAAGATGTCAAACAAAAAGTAAAAGTGCTCGTAGATAATATATTGACATCTAAATTTTAACGATCTATTAAATTATTCATTACATAGAAAAATTAGGGACTGATTTTGATCCATAGAAAAAATAATTTTTATTAAATTACATATAATTTTGAGGAGCATTTCACATTAAAAGATAAATAAAAAAATTGCATTTAATTGGAAAGGCGTTGGATTAAAGATTTTGAACTTAATTGGATTATATAGCCTTAGCCCACGAATGAAACAAAATTAGGCCAAGCCCACGTAGCGTGCATGGCCGAAAATCACAAGGAGGATAAGGGGCTTATTAAGATCTGCTGAAGGTCATCCAGATGTCGACTGTACCCATCATTCAGGACGCAAGATTCGATAATATATTCTTCATGCATTAAGCATTTTGCTTGTTCTTTCCTGTCCATTGGGCCGGGGGCCCGATGCGGCCCAGTTTCACTCTGAGCTTGCCGCGTTGGGGTGGGCCGGGCCGGGCCGAGGTTGAAGTAAGTTTAGGTTCGTCGCAGTGCATAATTTGGCCCCTTCTGCTAGTGCCGTACGTTGACCGGCTTTCCGACTTTTGAGCCGACCAATCCCAAACTTTTCCGTCTCTCGCACATCCCGTTCTTGTGGTCGCTGCACCCCAAATCACTCGCCTCCACACAATCGAGTTTGTTTGTAGTCGGAGAATTTTGCTTCCCTCGTCGTTACTTAAAGAAAGAAACGGAGCAACACAAATCATTCCTCTCATCTCCATCTTTCCTACTTTCGCATCTCAACACTAGAACACTCGACTTGCTTCCTCCGTTCGTGCTCTCTGCTATTGCATAACCGGTGCTCAGAAATCGAGCCTCTGTTATATATCTTCTTCTCCTTCTTCTACTGCTACGTCAGTCTTTTAGCATTGCCATCAACTGCACCACCTCTTGCGGGGAGGTCCCAAACATAACCTATCCATTTTGGCTAAAAGGCGACCCGAAGGGCTGTGGCGACCCTAGCTATGAACTAGCTTGCATAAACAACCGCACCTTTTTTGATTCGTACTCAGGCAAGTACTATGCACAATACATTGACTATACGAACTACACAATTAGGATTGCTGACGTCGGGCTGCAAAATGGAAATTGCTCATCTCTTCCTTCCCGCTCTTTGTCGTGCACCGACTCCACCAACGAATGGAATCAGTATGAATGCTGGAGAACATGGTCTGGGGATGACTTATCCAGGAAAGTGACAATCGTGGACTGCATGAAGGCCATCGATTCTCCACTTTATGTTGATGCTTCATCATGCTTTTATGGGGTCGAATTTTCGAATTTCTCTAATATAAGAAGGCGAGTATATGCCATGGTTGATGCGAATGTCTCATCTGTGGAAACTGCATGCACTATAAAGCTTATGGCAATGATACCACGGTGGGTTGATCGCAATAATATTCGTTCCTATGTGCAAATTCATGAACAGATGACTTATGGGTTTGAGCTTTCATGGCTTCAAAAAGCCTGTGAGATGCATTTCAAAGGTTGCTATGGGTGCGGCATCAACGCTACGAACCAAATTTATTGCAAGGGTGAGGGTAAATACTTATGATTTGTTCAGTTCTCTCAATAAATATATTTGGCTGTGAAATTCCATCTAAACGTGAAATTGAACTCGGTAATTTGTATACCTTTTTAGAGTTCATGTGATTTGAAAATGGCCATTAAGATCAAGTAGTTAGATAAATTCTGTTGTGATATTTTGTAAGTATAATAATGAATACAATTTTATTCATTTGTTTATTTATTTAGTCCAAATTCAACCGATAAAACTAAATGGATTAACCATGGTAAATAGGTATCTTTTGATTTTTCAGCTTGTCACATATTTAAACTCCCTTGCAGGATATTTCATCCTCTTCGCTATCCAGTTGCTTACCGAGCTGTTCGTGATCCCTGGCATAGGTAACATTACTACAATCTTCTCATTGTGAAATTGATTTAATGTTTCTAGAAGCAAACATTTAACATATGCACAAATTGGTTATAAAAAAAAAGTTACACCTCCTCAATTCTCCTGCGTTTTCACCAAAATACAGGGGGATTCATGGTTGTGAAATTCATTTTGGGAGCCCCATGTGTGATGACGTTGCTTATACGCAAATGGAGGAGAAGACATTTAGCAATGGATCAAAATGTTGAAAATTTTTTGCAATCTAACAAGAACTTCTTGCCAATAAGATACTCTTACTCGAACATCAAGAAAATCACAGGCGGTCTTAAGCACAAACTAGGCGAGGGAGGGTATGGTTCCATGTTCAAAGGAAGACTAAGAAGCGGTCGTGATGTTGCGGTGAAGATCCTGAAGAAGGGGAAAGCAAATGGGCAAGACTTCATTAGTGAAGTGGTTACCATCGGAAGAATTCATCATGTTGATGTGGTTGGACTCATTGGTTTTTGCTTTGAAGGCTCCAAACAAGCTCTCGTTTACGATTTCATGCACAATGGGTCTTTGGATAAGCACATTTTCTCACAATGAGAGGAGACTTGTCTTGACTCCAAGGAAGTATACAAGATTGCTCTCGGAGTGGCTAGAGGGATTGAATATCTTCATCGAGGATGCGATGTGCAAATTCTGCATTTTGATATTAAGCCTCATAACATTCTTCTTGACAAGGATTTAACTCCAAAAGTTTCCGACTTTGGGCTTGCAAGATTGTATTCCCCGGACCACAACACTGTGTCTCTAACTGCTGCGAGAGGAACCTTGGGATACATGGCTCCGGAGCTAGTCTACAAGAACATTGGGGGCATCTCTTACAAAGCCGATGTCTATAGTTTCGGCAAGTTGTTGATGGAAATGGCCAGTAGGAGGAAGAACGTGGACGCGATTACGGAGTATTCCAGTCAAATTTACTTTCCTTTATGGGTTCATGACCAACTTAGTGGGGGATCGAATATTCCAATGGAAGAAATTAGCAAGGAGGATCAAAGCATAGTAAAGAAGATGATAATAGTTGCTCTTTGGTGCATACAATTCAATCCTAGAGATCGTCCTTTGATGCGTAAAGTCTTGGAAATGCTCGAAGGAGAAGCAAATGATCTACAAGTACCTCCCAAGCCACTTTTTTATCCAATGGAAATGTCAATAGAGGATGATGGAACTTGGACCAATGAAGGCACTGATACTATATCTGCTTCATCAACTACTGCAACAAATTATGAAGCTTCTCATGTGGAGCATACTAGTGTTAGTATTAGACAAGCATAGATAAATATCAATAGCACTTAAATCTGGTCACATAAGTGACAAATGAAAAAGGATCTTGTTGATGATGTAGGTCTCCTTGCATGGCCATCATCATATTGTATATGTTTATAACTATGTATATGAATCTTAATTTCGCCATATTTCAGCATAGTCCTACGAAAAATGAGTTTGCGTTTCAAAGTCCTTTTTTCAAATGCCCAACTAACACATAACTCATGCTACATGTGGCTTTGCAACACTCCAGCAGTGTATGTACAAGTCATTTCATGGCACATCATTTGTTGCTACATATAATGTTGAAAAATGACGAATGGAGAGAGATGAAAATTTTTTAGGGGAGATGGTGAACAAAAACTTCGGTCCAATGAAAGGGGGTTGCGAGGCGATTATCAACACAATGGATGGTATGGACTTCAAATTTTTGTTTCTTCTACGAAGTTACTAAGGTTATTTAGTGGTAAGTGAGGTTGTTCGTTGATCAATAAGGGAAGAAGAGAGCATAGATTGGCAAGGATCGCTGCTGCATCGATCGCTGGCAAGGGTCGCCTTATGAGCTGTCACTCTGGCTACTCGAATGCCACGACGAGCGGCCCAGTCCCTGGCTTCGTCAACCTCAAAAAAGGCGGCAGTGAGAATTCATCCGTCCATGTCACTCTGTGAACACTTCCACATTGTCTGGCTTAAGGGAGTCTATCGAGGTGTATTTTCGCTTTTGAAGTTGTGTTGGGGTTGATGAGGCCGACGCTTTGCTAGTGGTTGCAGGTCCGAGGAACAAGATATGTGATGCGTTGAACTGGTGGGGGAAGAAGTTCGAATCGGGCAATTTCTGGCATCACCATTAGTTTTCTCTACACTTTTTCTCGCCAAACATGTCTCTACGTGGATTTATTCGTGGAGACGCATCTGGTTGCTTGGTTGCATATATTTTTTCTCTGTTTCTGCAATGTATGCGAATGCTTTGGAAGTAAATACTCAATCCAAAAGAGTTTGTGGCACCTTGTTCTTCATTGACGTCGGTTCAGGAATCAGTTCAATTGCAATCACCCCTGAGGAAGTAGGAACTAACATACATGCTTCATAATCCGTATATTTAATCCGCCAATTGGTGTAGTTTTTGGGCAATAGAGAGTTAGGGACTCATGGCTAGTGAGTTTGCGCTGATTGAGCATGAAATTCAACTTTCAAACATCTAATTATACTTCGGCTAGTGACCAAACTCATAATATTATCTGCTCTCTCAAAAACATTTTCTATCCACACGAGCTTTCATCAATTCAATTTTTAAGTAAATGCCATGGATTCATTTGTGACTGAAATTTTCTTCAGCTTTCATCTGTCACATATGCATACTCTTTTGCAGGAAAAATCAGCCGTTACCTCTTTACATATCGTCCTGTTTATTCAGAGGTTATCACACTATGGCTTGGGTGCGCGGTTTATTGGGATGCTGCGGCACCATGGCTTGAGTAACATTACTACATTCTATTCTTCTTATTGAGCAATAAATTCAGTGTTCCCAAATGCAAACAATTTAATACACCCATAAATTGGTTATACAAATAACAATAATTTCATTATTTATTCATTTGTTTATCTATTTAGTTCGAAATCTGCCTACAACTTACAATGGATTGAACTGATATACTCATTGCTTGATCATGGTCTAATTAAGCGTTTTTAAAATTTTCTTCAGGTATCACTTGCGTGGAGGAGTCCAATCCTTATTGTATAATGGGGCCCTATGTCGATGGTCTCACTCTTTATCATCAATAACATTCCTCCAATCTTCTCATTGTGAGCTTGATTTAATGTTTCTAAATGCAATCATTTAGCACACCCACAAATTGGTTATCACAAGAAAAATACACCAACAATTCTCTTGCGTTTTTTCCCAAAATACAATGTTGTAATTATTGGTTGTGAAATTCATATTGGGAGTCCCATGCATGACGATGTTGCTAATACACAAATGGAGGAGAAGACACTTGGCAACGGATAAAAACATTGAAGAAATTTTGCAATCTAATAATAACTTCTTGCTGATGAGATAGTCTTATTCAAACATCAAGAAAATTACAGGTGGTCTTAAGGATAAACTAGGTGAGGGAGGGTATGGTTTTGTGTTCAAAGGAAGTCTTGGGAGTGGCCATAATTTTGCAGTGAAGATACTGAAGAAGGGGAAAGCGAATGGATAGGACTTCACCAGTGGAGTGGCTATCATTGGAAGAATTCATCATGTTAATGTGGTTGGACTCATTGGTTATTGTTTCGAGGGCTCCAAACAAGCTCTTGTGTACAATTTCATGCACAATGGGTCTCTAGATAAGCACATTTTCTCATGAGGAGAAGGGACTTCTCTTGATTGCAAGGAGGTATATGCGATAGCTTTCGAAGTAGCTAGAGGAATTGAATATCTTCATTGAGGATGCGACATGCAAATTCTACATTTTGATATCAAGTCTCACAACATTCTTCTCTACAGGAATTTCACCCCAAAAGTTTCGACTTTGGTCTCATAAGATTGTATCTCACAAACTGTAATATCGTGGCTTTGACTAATGCAAGAAGAACCTTGGGATACATGACTCCAGAGCTAGTTTACAAGAACATTGGAGGCATCTCTTACAAAGCCATGTCTATAGTTTTGGCAAATTATTGATAGAAATGGCCATGGGAGGAAGAACTGGGATGCACTTGAGAGTGTTCTAGTCAAACTTACTTTCCTTTGTGCACTCATAATCAACTTACTTAGGGATTGCATGTGCCAGTGGAACAAGTTAATGAGGAGCATAGGAGAATAGTAAAGAAGATGATAATAGTCGCTCTTTGGTGTATACATTGGAATCCTAGGGACCGTCTTTCGATGTGCAAAGTCTTGGAAATGCTAAAAAGAGGAGCAGATGATCCACAAATACATCCCGAGCGACTCTTTTATCCAACAAAAGTGTTGACAGGGGATGATGGCACTGGAATTAAGGAAGGCAATGATACTATTTCCACTTCATCAATTAGTGCAATAACTTACGAAGATTCTCATCTTGAGTATATTAGTAGTAACATTACAAAAGTGTAGACACATTTCAAAACCATTTGATCCCGTGACTTATGTGGCAAATAGGTATGGGTCGTATTGATGATTTTTATGTGTAGCTCTCCTTTCATGGTCATTATCAGATGGTATAGGTTTATGACTATGTTTGTGGATCTTAATTGTGATTGTATCATCTTTAGCATCTTCATATTTAAGTGTCACTTATTATCTTTAGTGTAGTCTTCCGAGGAGTGAGATTGGGTTTTGGAGTCTTTTCTTCAAAACCCAACAAGCACAAGTCTTGCGCTACGCGTGGCTTCACAGCACTCTAGTGGTCATTATGTACGTGTCTCTTCATGGCATGCCAATAATCATTACGAATAGTGTTGAAAACTAACATATTGAGAGAGATGGTAAAATATTAGGAGAGGTGACAAACAACGACTTTCGTACAAAGGAGGGGGAGAGCGAGAGAGTTGCCTGCCCAATAGATAGTGGAGACTTTCATTGGCTTTTTTATCCCATCCAAAATTATTTGAAAATTGCATTTAAAAGATAATGGGAGAGATCATCATATATGAGCTTAGTTATATTTTTATTTCTTTTATAGGTTGCTAAGGATTGCTAAGTTTATTTACTAGTGCACTTGATAATGAAGTAAGTTTTCCTATTTCAGATTAATTGTCTAAGCTATCACTCAGGAGGAAATTTTTTCTGGGTTGGATGTCATTCTTATTAAAATTACATTTGAGTATTTAAATTCATTTGAAATGTCAATGGGAATTGTCGAATTTAGTTTTCAGAAACAACAAAAATCATATGGGACCAACTACGAAATATTAGAAATATACGTCCTCGGATGCAAAAATTTGCCGCGCTATTGCTTCCTTGTGATCTCTTGCTTAAACAGGGGAGGTCGCTTCTACACTCAAAACACAGTGAACCGTTAATTCAAAAATTAAGCCAAAATATTATAAATCATCGTATTTTGATCCTCGTTTATCGATCTCGCTCGTGATCTTGTCAAGATCTCTTCTCTTTTCTAGATTCCATCTCCACTCTCTTCTTTTGTGCGACAGTTTCTCGAGCCGCGGTACCAATTGATGCTTGCGTGAGAGAAGACGACAAAGCCGAAGAGGAAGAAGAAGAAGGCGATGAGTGGCGGCAGTGGCGAATTGCCGGCGATGCAGTGGAGGCACGCACGTGGTGGGGACTCCGTGGAGCCACGAGCACATATTACCGGAAAGGCTTGCCCCACGAGCTTTCACTCCGGCTCCTTGAATGCCACACTGAGCGGCCCGGTCTCTGGCTTCATCAACCTCAACCAAAGCGGTGTTGAGAATCCGTACGTCTACGTCGGTCTGGTGAATGCTACCATGCCGTCTGGCAGAAGTGAGTCTATTGGGGCATATTTCGCATTTGAAGTTATTTTGTCGTTGATAATTAGGCTCAAGGACGGTGTTGATGAGGCTACGCTTTACCGGTGTTTGCAGGTTCAATGTGAAAAAGCTCAGAATTTGTGATTGATTTTTCATATATTTTAATTTACAGATTGTACACGCTTATAAAGAGAAGGAAAAATATAATCTTTGACAGAGTAAGAATCATGGAATGCCAACTCATCTACAGTTAGTATGCTAATCTGAAATTCAAAAAAGATATCAAAAAGATTTCATATTCAAAAAATAATATCAAAAGAGATTTCATAACTTAACACAATGAACAGGATGTGCAATGCGTTTAAACGGTGTCGGAAAGCCGTTCAAAGATGCTACACAAAAAGCAGAGGCGCTCGCAGCCAATGTCTGGCATCACCGTGAGTTTTCTCTACATTTTTTCTCACAAAATGTCTGTACAATCAGATAGAAACATTTTGGATTTATTTGTGGAGACATATCTGATTGCTTGCTTGCGTATATATCTTCTCTGTTTCTGCAACATATTTGAATGCTATGGAAGTAAATATTCAATCCAAAGAATTTGGCTCCTTGTTCTTCATTGACGTTGTTTGTCCAGCATGGTGGTCTCTTACCTTTGCGGTCCTGTGGCATTGGGAATCAGTTCAAAGGATTAGTCATCAGCTTCTTTTGCAGTTACCTCCGAGGAAGTAGGATACATGCTTCATAATCTGTGTACTCACTCCACCAATGAGCTGTTGAAGTGATAAAGTCCCATGCGGTGCTACCTTTGGTGCTTGTTCTTTTGGCAATCTATGTGAAATCCGTGGAGAACATTGTTTGTTTTCCATAATTTTCTAAAGCTATCCGCACCCATTGGGCTCTTTGCACGACTGAGTGTTGGACTAGATAAATGATCATCTCTTGGCTCTTCATCTCTTACCTGTAAAGAAAAAAAAATTAACTTCGTCCTGTAAGAGCAAGCACCGCAGCAGTTGGATAAGCTTGGTTTTGGCTTGTCGTACATTCTTTAGTTTATTTGTGACTTGGGAGAGATAAAGCCCGTGGTTTCTCTGATCCTTGTCTCCTTGCGGTTTCTAATCAATTTAAGTGTGATGTTAAGAACTCTATTCTTGCCTGACCTCGACTAATAGGTAATTTGCTATGCTTGGATTGATACAGTTAGAACCTGCCCCAGCATCACAGACGCAGCAATGGCTCGACTTGCTCTGGGGACAGAAGTGCTCACAGAAGGGGGACAGTATAAGGTAATTCCAACAGACGTTTGAGACTGCCTGGAGAGAAGCTCCTGAAGGCATATGTTTGCTATCAATCCTCTTCCAGTTCCACCAAGTCTGTCATTCGGACACTCTTTTTGTCAAACAAGAGTGGCCTTCTGTAGTGATAACCCTCTTTGCCAATACTCTCCTTCCGGGCAGCAACAGTGGATGCATTACGAGGTAACCTTTTCCGGTCTTCCTGGAATTGCAGTTGCTCTAGGATTGCCGTTTCAAATTATTGAGCACTGAGCTTTTGTGAGAATTGTCATAAGTTTTCTATGCATTACAAATTCATCATAGCAAGATTGAATATCTTCACTAAGGATGCAATATGCTAAACACCACATCTTTAACCGCCACAAGAGAAACCTTTGGATGCATGACTCTAGAGCTGGTCTATAATGATTTTGGGGGCATTTTTACAAAGCCGATGTCTATAGTTTGGGCAATTGTTGATGGAAATGGACAGTGGAAGGAAGAATCTGGATGCAAACCAAAAATTTTGGAGCTAGATCTACTTTCCATCTTGGTTTTATGATGATCGAAGTGTGGGAAAGAACATTCAAGTGGAAGAAGTTAGGGAAGATATATGAGGGTATTAAAGAAGAGGATAAGAGTCGGGTCTTTGAGGCATTCAATTGTGTCCTGTCCATCGTGCTTCAAGCTCAGAAGTATTTGGCATGCCGAAGAAGAAGATAATAATCTTTGAAGGCCTCCCAAGTCACTCTTTTGTCCGACAGAAGTGTCAGTTGCTAGGGATCAGACGCTCTATTAAGTGTGGACCCAAAAGTAAGTAATTTTGAGTTTATTCAGTTTTCTCAGATTAAAAAAAAAATTGTGAGGACATATCTGGAAATCTGTAAAATTTCATCTACACTTGAAAGTGAGCTCTAATCATTTGTATATCTTTCCAGAGCCCATATGACTTGAAAATGCCCATTGAGATCGAGTAGTACCATTGATTGATTATTGTCGAAATAAGTGTTGTTTAGATCACCAATGAGGCATCTGGCTAAGTAGCTAGTAGGGTAAGGTGGGGATGCCGGGTCCAAGCCCTGGCAGAAGCAGCAAAAAAAGGTGTACTATGAAAAAAATGTCTTTCACTTGTCGCATGTCGATCTCTTTTGCAGGAATTATTATTGTGGCTGTCCTCTTGTATATCACCTCGTATGGTCTGTTCCTCCCATACTATGGCATCGGTAACATTACTATAATCTTCTCATTCTGAATTGATATAATTTTTCTAAATTACAACAATTTAACACACCCACTATTCTCTTGTGTTTCTGCCAAAACACAGCGGGATTCTTGGTTCTGAAATTCATCTTGGGAGTCCCATGGGTGATGATGTTGCTAATACACAAATGGAGGAGAACACACTTAGCAATGGATCACAACAATGAAGAATTTTTGCAATCTAATAATAACTTCTTGCCAATAAGGTACTCCTACTCGGACATCAAGAAAATCACAAGCAGCCTCAAAGACAAACTAGGCGAGGGAGGGTACGGTTCTATGTTTAAAGGAAAACTTATAAGCGGTCACGACGCAGCGGTAAAGATTCTAAAGAAGGGGAAAGCGAATGGGCAGGACTTCATCAGCGAAGTGGCTACCATTGGAAGAATTCATCATGTTAATGTGATTGGACTGATTGGTTTTTGCTTTGAGAGCTCGAAACAAGCTCTCGTCTATGATTTCATGCCTAATAGATCTTTGGATAAGCACATATTCTCACGAGGAGAGGAGACTCGTCTTGATTCCAAGGAAGTATACAAGATTGCTCTCCAAGTGGCTAGAGGGATTGAATATCTTAATCAAGGATGCGACATGCAAATTCTACACTTCGATATTAAGCCTCACAACATTCTTGATAGGGATTTAACTTCAAAAGTTTCTGACTTTGGGCTCGCAAGATTGTATGCCCCAAATCACAACACTGTGTCTTTAAATGCCGCGAGAGGAACCTTAGGATACATGGCTCCAGAGTTAGTCTACAAGAGCATTGGGGGCATCTCTTACCAAGCCGATGTCTATAGTTTCGGCAAATTGTTGATGGAAATGGCTAGTAGGAGGAAGAATGCAAACCAAATGTAGAGTATTCTAGTCAAATTTACTTTCCTTTATGTGTTCATGACCAACTTAGTAAGGGATCGAACATTCCAATTGAAGAAGTTAGCAAGGACGATAAGAAAATAGTGAAGAAGATGATAACAGTTGCTCTTTGGTACATACAATTGAATCCCAATGATTGCCCTTCGATGCGTAAAGTCTTGGAAATGCTTGAAGGAGAAGCTGATGATCTACAAGTACATCCCAAGCCACTCTTTTATCCAGCAGAAATGTCAACAAGGGATGATGGAACTTGGACCAACGAAGGCAATGATACTATCTCCTATTCATCAACCAGTGCAACAACTTATGAAACTTCTCATCATGAGCATTCTAGTACTAGTAATACACTAGCATAGATCAATATCAATAGCACTAAATTTGGACACGTGACAATTTAAAAAATGATCGTATTGATGATGTAGGTCTCTTTTCATGGTCATTTTCGGATTGTATATGTTTATAATTATGTTTATGAATCTTAATTTTGACTTTAATTCAGCGTAGTTCTACAAGAAATTAATGAGTTTCGAAGTATTTTTTCCAGAAGTGCAACTAGCACGCAAGTGGTGCTACGCGTTGCTTCACGGCACTCCAACAGTGTATGTATGAGTCACTTCATGGCCAATCAATTGCCGCTGCGAATAAGGTTGAAAAATGACAAATGGAGAGATTGATAAAATTAAAAACTTTGGTGAGGGGGAGTGCAAGGCGGTTACCAACACCATAGATGGTGGGGACTTCAAATTCTTGTTTCTTTTACGAGGTTGCTAAGGTTATTTAGTGGTAAGTGACGTTATTTATTGGTTAATAAGGAAAGAAGAGAGCATAGATTGGCGAGTTGCATCACTTACAATTTCTCTGTTTTTAGCCCCCAAAAATTCCGAAATAACATTAGAAAGATCCCTCGCTATTGCGGTCCCAATCAACACTTACGTGAGAAAGGAAGGCGAAGACAAAGTCGAAGAAGAACAGCAATGAGCGGCGGAGGTGAATCGGCGGCGGCACAGTGTGGCACATGCATGGTGGGGATGCCGTGGAACCGTGGCTGCATCCTGCAAACCAGCATGCCACCATGTAGATTGCCGGTGAGGCTCGCCCCACGAGCTTTCACTCCATCTGCTTGAATGCCACCCCGAGCGGCCCGGCCCCTGCCTTCGTCAGCCTCAACCAAAGAAGCGGCGAGAACCTGCACATCCATGTCGCTCCGATGAATGCTTCCGCGCCGTCCGGCAGGAGTGAGGATTATCAAGACCTCAAATTCGTGTTTGAAGTTATATTCTGGTTGATGATTAGGCTTATGAGATTGGCGTAGTTGAGGCCAACGCTTTGAAGATGCTACGCGAAAAGCAGAGGTGCTCGCGGACAATTTCCAGCATCACCGTTTCTCTACATCTTTCCTCGCCAAACATGTCTCTACTTGGATTTATTCGTGGAGACACATTTGATTACTTGGTTGCATTTTTATTTTATTTTTCTCTGTTTCTGCAATGTATGCGAATGCTATGGAAGTAAATATTCAATCGAAAAGAGTTTGTGGCGCCTAGTTCTCCATTGACGTCGTTTGGGAATCAGTTCAATTGCAGTCACCACCTAGGAACTAACATACATGCTTCATAATCTGTGTATTGAATCTGCCAATTAGCTTCTGTGGTTATTCTTTGGGCAATTTCTGTCAGTTCGTATCTAATAACAAATTGCCAAATGCATAGTCCCGCACCGACTACTAAAGCAGACTACAAAACGAATCCATACCTCTCTCCCTTTCATTTCTAACTCCACTGCCACAAATTTCTTTAAGCCAGTGAGGGGTTAACAAACAAGGGAGAAAACTCACAGATTTTTTTTTTCGTGAGTGAACTTTAGCATGCATCGACAAAGCGATCACTATATGTTGATGATTGACTATCCCATTACTCTTTTCTCAGATTTTCCTTTCATAATTTTTTTTGTTTTATTGCCAGGGTTATATCTAATTTATGGAATTGGTGGTCCTGCACGTAATCGAGACCATTAGATCAAAAGATAACAAATTTTGACAGTCGGATTTCAGAAAGATAGTAATTTATGAACTTTTAAGAAAAATTAATGTCTATACGATTGGCAGCGTTATTTTTTTTTTATTGTCATTGCCAATGTTATTGTTGATTAATAAAAATTATGACATATGAGGATAATTCTTCATTGATAAGGCTTTAAGTTTATGAACTGCGGAGAAGTGTTACGATCATGGAGGCATATGAGTAAGAATGAAAAAAAATAAAAAAGATTTACCAATGCATAACACTCAAATTTGAATAAAGAATTCTGAAATCACAGTTTTAATCACATTTGATTTGTTACATCTTCAAGAGAATATGTGATCTACTCGGATGTATGAAAAGGCATAAATCATGTTACATCTATTAAAAATTCAATATTAGAAAAGTTGGGGTTTGTAATTAAAAAACAATAAAAATGGGAAAAAATTATTTTACTAAGATATTTTTAACATCTTCAAGATGAAAAAAAAAATTATATTTTCAAGCCAGATGCATCATGCGAGTCTCCCGGCAGAAGTAAAAGTCAAGTGCATCGTGTGTTAAAATCTGCTGAAGGTTATCCAAATGTCGACTATACACATCATTCAATACCCAAAGATTCAATAAATATTCTTCATGCATTTAGCGTTTTGCTTGTTTTCTTTCCAACCCCTATCCCTGGGCTGGGCCGGGTTCACTCTGTACTTGCCTTGTCGGGGTAGGCCGGGCCAAGTCGGGTCAACGTCCATTGAAATGTAGATTCATCGCAGTTCTTTAATTGTCCCCTTATGCTTGTGCCATAGGTTGATCGGCTTTTGACTTTTCGGCCAACCATTCCCACCCTTTTCTGTCTCTCATACACCCCTTTTTTTTTTTTTTGCTACACTAGTTTAAAGGTGAGATTTTTCTTTACACTTATAACCCGACCTTCAGCCCCTTCCACACAATCTTCCTTTCACGCATCGTGACTTTGGGGTGTAAATTTGTAGGTAATCTGAACTTTAATATTAGTACCAGGTGATATAAGGCATGTCTCACCCCAAAAGCTAGCTTAAATGGTGAGATTTTCATTCATACTTATAAACGGACCGTGAACCCCTTTCATAACTGATATGGAATAACCCCAGTAGTTCTCTTGTCCTTACTTCAAGAAAGAGTTAGAGCAACACAAATTATTCCTCTCATCTTTCATGACATTTTGTTTCATAAAAAATTAGCTAAAAATCAAATGAGAGAACAGTAGGAGACATCAGGAAATTATCTTTCCCTTAATAACACTAACAGATTAGATTAATTAAATTCTTATTTCTTTTACAAGGTTGCTATCACTATTAGTGGTAAATGTGCACATGAAAATGATACAAGTTTTTCTTTTCGAATTCATTGTTTGTGGCTATTACAGGTAAATTACGGCCCGTAAAACTATAAGTGTAAATGAGTTATGATCCGATTCAATTCGTGACTTGATAAATGCAATTTTTCTGTAATTTCATTTGATTCAATTCGTCAACCACGCGACTTTTGATGGTGCTTTGTGTAATCATCCCATATTTGTATTTGTACACTTTGAGTTACAAATTGAGCACAAAAGTAAGTGTTGAGAATGACTCGGAAAAGATGGATGCGCTCGTTGCTCGAGCATCTTTGAATTTGGGCCCATCAAAGTTGACGATGATGACACCTGTTATGGCACCTTCCCAAATCTTCTTCTCCGAGCTTTTCCAGGATGGTTCGCAACGCATTATCTTTTCTTGACCTTTTCTTCCGATTCACTGTTGCTCGTCTACGCACGTGGACCGACTTTGACTTATCAGTTGACGAGTCCCAGCCAGCACTTCATCTTATTATATATCGTGAGATGGAGAAGCCCATCATTTTGGCGCCCAATAGGGGCAACTAACAAAAGGCTATATCATTTTTAAAACCTTGCTCATTTGTTAATACTATTTTTGTGATATGATTCGATTCATGACTCAATAAATGCAATTTTCTTATAATTTCATTTGATTCAATTCGTCAATCACGTGACTTTTAATGGTTCTTTTAATTCCCCCCCCCCCCCCCCTTTTCGTGTGGTCAAATCGCGTGGTGACTTGAGTAATGGTGGAGATCAAGTGGAAAGTGATTTTTTAAATAATGTTCATTTTAGAATTGCGGGTTTTCAAGAGTGGAATCCTCACTGAATATCCCTCACTCTCTCCCTAGACAACAGCGATGGAATGCACATCCCAGTGAGCGGAAACAAGGCAATGCCCCCGCCCCCATTTATTGACGAGTTTTTTCTCTTTTCTCGCCATTATAAAATAAATATTTACGGCATGACCCTCTCTTTCAGATTTCTTTCCCCATTTGGTTTGGTGAGAAATTAGGGAGGGTCACGTCAGGGGCCGGTCTGACCCAACCAGCGGATCTTAGTGAACGACCCCGATCCGTCCCATAGTCTCCCCACCACATCCCAGCGATTGCGCACGATCTTGACACGTGGCCCCCAGTGGGGGCCCAAGGCGAACGGGTTGCCAATGAGAGTGATTCAAGTGGGTGGTGAGTCAGCATACGGGGAGGGCTGTCACAGACACCATGATGGCTGTCACATGAGGCCCAATATACCCCTCCCAGGCCACCCCTCCCAAAACACAAAAAAATAAAAATAAAAATAAAAACCGAAAGGGCAAAAAAAGAGAGAAGAAGTGGGTCAAGTCGTTTTTTGGTTACTGCCACGTCACTTCTTTGACCGCATCAGGGCCCCGGGAAGGGGCGTGGGGGAGTTCACTACCCTTAATTGCTCCCTTCTTCATTTATTACCCCATTTCAGTCCCACCATCATGGCCAAATGCGGTGTAGGCGCGAGGCTATATTGATAATTTCAGGCGAGCCTAACATTGCCGATCGAGTCGGCGAGAGGGTGGGCTAATAAGTCGTATCGTTTTCCACCAGTCAAAAGCGTCCAGCAGCAGATATTTTTTAAAATTAATTTATTGCGATCAAACTCCCTTGATAAAAAATTAAAAATATTTTCTTAAAATTAATGTATTGCGATTAAACTCTCTTGATTAATAAATTTGTCGGAGTGCTCGAAGTCTCCCTTTTTGCTCATCTCGTACATTGACTAGCTTTCTCTTTTCAGATGGCCAATTCCAATATTTTCCTTCTCTTACACGACCCATTTTGTGGTCCCTACACCCCAAAAAAAAAATTAAAATATTTTCTTAAAATTAATGTATTGCGATTAAACTCTCTTGATTAATAAATTCATCGGAGTGCTCGAAGTCTCCCTTTTTGCTCATCTCGTACATTGACTAGCTTTCTCTTTTCAGATGGCCAATTCCAATCTTTTCCTTCTCTTACACGACCCATTTTGTGGTCCCTACACCCCAAATCATTCACTTCCGCACGATTAATCTTGTAGTCGGTGATTTTTTCTTCTCTACTCGTTATATTAAGAGATAGAGCAACCGAAATTATTTCACTCATCTCCATCTATCTCTTTTACATCTCCACACTAAGCAACATATTTTCCCACTTGATTTGTGTTCTCTCCTATTGCATCACCGATGCCCAAAGATCAACTCATTTTTTGTCTCCTTCTTCTTTTTCTTCTACATCAGTCTTTTAGCACCGACTTCGAAAATAATCAGTGCACCCGCTCTTGCGGCAAGATCAAGAATATCAGCTCTCCGTTTCGACTAAAGGGCGATCCGAAGTTCTGCGGCGACCCTAAGTATGAGCTAGCATGTATAAAGAACCACACTGTTTTGAATTTGAATTCAAGTAAGTACTATGTACGGAACATCGACTATACCAACTACACAATTTGAGTTGCTGACATACAGATGGCGAAGGGCAATTGTTTGCCTCTTTCTCTCCGCTCTTTGTCGTGTGGCAACTTCAGTCATGATGATCCATATAGTTGCATTAGATATGGATACGAGTTATATGGACACGGATTTTATAAACACAAGTTATACGATTTCTATGGTCAACGGTTTATCAAGACCATTTCGATTGTGAACTGTACGAAGGCCATTGCTTCTCAATTTTACATTAACGCTTCGTCATGCCTTGATAGGGTTGAATTTTCCAACTTTTCTAGTACAGGAAGGAAATTATACGCCATGATCGATGCGAATGCCTCGAATGTGGAAACGGCATGCATTTTAGAGCTTACGGCAATGATACCAGGGTGGACTGATGGCAATAATCTTCCGTCCTATGCCCAAATCCATGAACAAATGGTTTATGGATTTGAGCTTTCATGGCTTCCAATTGCCGCTGAGATACATTGCAAACATTATTATGATTGGGACATCAGTGGCAAGCACCAATATCGGTGTCGATTTAAGAAAGGTAAGAAATTTGATCTAAACAGGAAATTGAGCTCGCTCATATGTATAACTTTTTAGAGCCCATGTGAATTGGAAATGCCCATTAAGATCAAATAGTTTGATATATGATGTTGTGGTATTTTATACATATAATAATAAATTTATTTTTTATTTATTTAATTCGAATTCAAACAACAAATCGTAGTGAATTTGAACCAATAGACTTACAGCTTGATTTTGGTCTAAATAATCGTCTTTTAAATTTCTTTAACTTTCACTTGTCCTATATTCACTCTCTATTGCAGAAAATTTCAGCATTCTTTTCTTAAGTGGTGTGGTTCACGGGACATTATTACTTAGTGTCATCGGTAAAATTACTACAATCTTCTTGTTATGAATTGATTTGATGTTTCTAAAGGGAAACAATTTAACACACCCACAATTTTTTTTATGTATTCTCCAAATACAGTCATAGCTCTGAAATTCATCTTTGGAGCCCCATGGGTGATGATTTTGCTAATACGCAAATGGATGGGAAGACACTTAGCAATGGATCAGAATGTTGAAGAATTTTTGCAATCTAACAATAACTTTGTGCCGATAAGGTACTCTTACTCTGATATAAAAAAAATCACGAGCCACCTTAAGGACAAGTTAGGTGAGGGAGGGTATGGTTTTGTTTATAAAGGAAGACTTCGGAGTGGCCGCGAGGTGGCAGTTAAGATTTTGAAGAAGGGGAAATCGAACGGGGAAGATTTCATTAGCGAAGTGGCCACCATCGGAAGAATTCACCATGTTAATGTGGTCGAACTCATTGGTTTTTGCTTTGAGAGCTCAAAACAAGCTCTTGTCTATGATTTCATGCACAATGGGTCATTGGATAAGCACATTTTCTCACAAGGAGAAGGGACTTCTCTTTATTGCAAGGAAGTGTACGAGATTGCTCTCGGAGTGGCCAGAGGGATCGAGTATCTTCATCGAGGATGCGATATGCAAATTCTACACTTTGATATTAAGCCTCACAACATTCTTCTTGATAGGGTTTTCATCCCAAAAGTTTCCGACTTTGGGCTCGCTAGATTGTATCCTGTGGACTACAACACCGTGTCTCTGACTGCAGCAAGAGGAACCTTAGGATACATGGCTCCAGAGTTGGTCTTCAAGAACCTTGGGGGCATCTCTTACAAAGCAGACGTCTATAGTTTTGGCAAATTGTTGATGGAAATGGCCACCGGGAGGAAGAATGCAGATGAGGTTACAGAGTATTCTAGTCATACTTACTTTCCTTTATGGGTTCATGACCAACTTAGTGAAGGATTGGACGTTCCAGTGGGAGAGGCAAGTGAGGAAGATCGAAGAATAATAAAGAAGATGATAATAGTTGCTCTTTGGTGCATACAATTGAATCCTAGTGAACGTCCTTCAATGCATAAAGTCTTGCAAATGCTCGAAGGAGAGGTAGATGATCTACAAATACCTCCCAAGCCACTCTTTTGTCCAATAGAAATGTCAACAAAGGATGATGGGAGTTGGAGTGACAATGGCAAAGATACTATATCCACTTCATTGACCGGTGAAATGACTTATGAAGATTATCATTTTGAGTATACTAGCACTAGTATTACAAAAGTATAGTCACATATCAAAACCATTTGATCCTGACACATATGTGGTGATTTGAAATATGATATTGATGATGTTCACGCGTAGCTCCCCTTTCTTGGCCATCATCATATTGTTTATGTTTATGAATATTTTTTTATTTTTATCTTAATCATGCTTGTATCATCCTTTAGCATTATCGGTTGACAATATCATGGGTTATACTGTGGACTTTCGAATCCAATAGGAAATCTAGTGACGACTTTCAGCATAGTGCTATGAGGTGCAAGTTTGGGTTCCAAAGTCTTTACTTAAGAATCTAGCTAGCACACAATCCGCTTTACGTGTGCTTCACGGCACTCCGGTGACGGCTATGTATACAGCACACCAATTGTGGAGACTTTTATTGATTACGTAAAAAATAAATCCAAAATAGTGGGAGATATCAAAAGATGATCCCTCCCTAAATAACAAAAATACATGAGATTGATTAAATTCTTATTCTATTTATTAGGTGGCTAAAGTTATTTTAGTGGTAAATGTGCACTTAAAAAATTGGTAATAGTTTTCCTTTTAAGATTCGTTGTCTAAGGCTATTACGTTAGGAGGAAATTTTATTTGAGAGGCAGAGATATGCCATATTTATTAAAAGGGATAAATACAATAAAAGTCCTAAAATTTGTCATGAAAATGCAATTAAGTCCTAAAACTTTCAAAAAGTACAATTAAGTCCTAAAACTTATTATGAAAGTGCAATTAAGTCCTAAAACTTGTCATAAAAGTATAATCGAATCGTAAAACTTTCAAAAAGTGCTATTAACAAAAAGACTTGATTTGAGATTGCACTTTTTAAAAGTTTTAGGATTTTATTAACTTTCGTAATAAGTTTTAGGGGTTAGGACACTAGGAGTGCCATAACTTTCGTGTGGTACTCACTTTGGTGCCAAAACTTTTTTTTCGCTCACTTGAATGCCAAATCGGAGTGAAATCGTTCGCTTGAGTGCCACTTTGCCGAAAAAGCAGACGTGACAGCCTGAAAACAATATTTTAATATTTTAATATTTTAATATTTTTTTATTTTTTATTTTTGCTTTTTATTAAGTGCCGGCGAGGGCCACCGTTGACCCTCGCCGTCGGCTGCGAAGGCCTTGGATGAGGTCGTCGCGGCCTCCCCGTGGTTGCCGAGGGCCATTGCGGCCTTGCCAAGGGCCAGATCTGGGCAAGGGCGCTTGGCCTTCGCCGTCGCTGTTGCAAGTGAGGCTGTCGACGGCCTCGCCGGCCTCACCTAGGGCCTTCGACGGCCTCACCAGCCTCACCCAAGGCCTTCGCGGCTGACAGCGAGGGGCCCTCGCCCAATCTGGATGAGGGGACAAAATCCGTAATAACAGAAAGCTCGCGTACTCGGATGCAAAAGAGTCGCCTCGCTAGTCGCTCTTCGCTTCCTTCTAGTAGATTCTTTTGCTTTAACGAGGGAGGCCGATTCTAGACTCAAACGCATCCAACCGTTTATTCAAAAATTTGAGTAACCAAAAAAAAAAAAAGAGGAAGCTCGGCACATTCCGATTCTCGTTTATCGTTATCTCTCGCGATCTTTTCGAGGTCTCCTCTTTTCTAGATTCCATCTCCACTCTCTTTTTCTCGCGCGATAAGTTCCTCGAATTGCAGTCGCGATTGGAGGCGGAGGCGGAGACGGAGATGGCGACGGCGAAGAAGGCGATGGGTGGCGGAGGGAAGCCGGTGCTGCACGCGCGTGGTGGGAACGCCGGTGGAGCCCCGGGTGCGCCCCACGAACCAGAACGCCGCCACATGGGTCGCTGGCGAGGTCCGCGGCCCCACCGCAAGCACGAGCTTCCACTCCAGCTACATGAACGCCACCCCGAGCGGCTCGGCCTACGGCTATGCCAACCTCAATCAGGGCGGCAGCAGAGAGAACCAGTACGTGTACGTCGCTCCCATGAATGCCTCCGTGCCATCCGGCAGGAGTGAGTACTATCGCGGCGTATACTTCGCGCTGGAAGTTATGGTTGATGATTAGAGGCTTTTGAGAATGGTTGTGATGAGGGCGACGTTTTGCTGGTGTCTGCAGGTCCGATGAACAAGATATGCAGCGCGTCGAACCGGTGTGAGAAGAGGTTCGATGACGCCACGCGAAAAGCAGAGGCGCTCGCGGACAATATCTGGCATCACCGTGAGTTCTCTCTACATTTTGTCTTGCTAAACCCGTAATGTAGAATCAGATGGAAACGGTCAGTTCCTAATTGGTGGAGACATATCTGATTGATGATTGCTTGCTTGCATATATATTTTTATTTCCTCTGTTTCTGCAATATAAACGAATGCTATGGAAGTAAATATTCAATTCATATAGTTTGGCACCTTGTTCTTCATTAACGTGAATTGTCTGGCATGGTGCCAATATACCATTGCGGTCCTGTGGTTTTGAGAATCGGTTCAAATGATCAGCCATCGGCTTCTTCTGCAGTTACCGCCCAGAAATTAGGATACATGCTTCAAAATCTGTGTATTCAATCTGACAATTAGCTGTTGAGTGGATCAAGTCCCTTTAATGTGCGGTGCTATCTAGTATCTTCAGCGCTTATTCTTTTGGCAATCAATGTAGGTTCCTATTTATAACAAATTGGCAAATGCATAACATGGCACTTCTGTGGAGGACACAGTTTGTTTTCTATAGTTTTCTAACGCCATCCGGACCCACTGGGCTCTTTGCGTGACTGAACGTTAGACTAGATAAATGATCATCTCTTGGCTCTTCTTCTTTTTCCCCGTTAAGAGGAAAAAATAGCTTTGTCCCGTAAGACCAAGCACCGCAGTAGTTGGATGAGCTTGGTTTTGGCTTGCTGTCTCTTCTTGAGTTTATTTGTGACTTATGATGATGGACGAAACCCGTAAATTTTTCTTTGATTCTCGTCTCCTCAAGGTTTCTATTCGACTGCAGCGTGATGTTAAGAACTCTACTCTTGCCTGATCTCGACTAATTGGCAGTCGTGCTATGCTTCTTGTGTTGAAACAGTTTGAACTTGCCCTAAGAATTACAGACGCAGCAATGGCTCGACTTGATCAGGGGACGAGCGCTCACACAGAAGAAGAGGCGAGGGGGGGGNGGGGAGGGGGATAAGGTATTTCGACATAGGTTTGAGATTCTGCCCGGAGAGGATCTCCTTAAGGCATGTGCCTGCTATCTATCCACTTCCGCCGGGCCTGTCATTCGGACACTGTATTATCTCGAGTATGCTAGTACCAGTATTATTCAAGCATAGGGTCAAATCAAAACCATTTGATCCTGTGACATATATGACAAATAGAAACACATCGTGTTGATCACATTGTATATGTTTTATGACTAAGCTAATGGATCTTAATGACGACTGCATCATCTTTAGCATTATCATATTAAAGATGTCATTAATTACAATTTGGACTTTTCAGATCCAATAGAAACCCGGCGATGACTTTCAGCATGGCGTTGCAAGGAGCGAGTTTTGAGTATCGAAGTCTTTGTGTGAAGGCCCAACTAGCGCACAACTTGTGCTACTCGTGGCTTCATGGAACTTTATCAATTGCTATGTCCATGTCACTTGATGGCACACGAGTTATCACTACGAATAATGTTGAAAAATCATAGATAAAGGTGATAAACAATAACTTCAGTATAAACTCTATAAACTATTGAGTACTACCTAGGTTTCAGCATCAATTTCGATCGTAGCTACACTATGGCTATTTAATTAGTGTGAATTTTAATCACTGAAGTGACCGCCAAGAAAGTGTCGCCATGGCACTGATCCATCCTGAATTCATTCATTTCAACTGAAAATTTAAAAATATAAGCATACACAGATCCGTAAAGAAAATTAAAAGTTGTTAGAGCGCTTCAATAAAAAATCGCGGCTAACAAAAGGATGTGATGGGTGATGCAAGGGGTCAATTGGGACTACCTGTAATTTTTTTGGTGAACCCACGAAAGCCCAAAAGTATGAATGAGAAAGGTACAACAGGCTTTTTTCAAGGAGGCCCAACCAAGTTTGTACCTATTCGTTGACTTTTCGAGGTTGTCATGAACAGCACATAGACTATTGATTCTTCTCTCTACGTTGATGCTTCTTTTTGCCTTGACAAAGCCGACTACAGTTGAATTCCTCCGGCACGAGAAGGCCATTCTATGCCGTGGTCAGTGCAGACGTCTCAAATGTCGAAGACACGCCCAATGTAATGTATAGCCGATAGCTGTGATATCATGGAGTTTGGTAAGGAGAATCCTCTTTCCAATGCATAACTTCATGATCAGATGGTTTCGGATTCAAGCTTCCTGACTTCTAACGGCATGTCACAAAAAAACGTTGAAGAATTTTTTTTTTTTTTTTTTGGGTGCAACAACAATGATCCATACAATTTGAAAAGTTTACACCGCTAATTCAACTCACATCCGTCAAACAAACTTTCCACATTTGAATCAAGAACGAACGTAACAGTTTTGACAAACAATATGACTTGCCTACCCGTTTGGAGAATGCAGAAGAAAGTGGCGAGTTATTTTCAGGAGGCCCATCAGAATTGACTGGTACATTGTACACGGGGATACCAATGTGCCTTCTAAAGATGATACTACATTAGCAAATATACATTAGACACCCGAAATGCTTCCACGTGTTCTTTCTCCAGCCCACGCAATGGAGGGCCGAGTCGGCATGATTTTTGTTGACTCAAATTTTTATTTTTATTTGCCGAGTCATGAGCCACATCAACAATTACGCATCATCGCTGCTGAGCAAGCACTCGGCATCGTTAAAAAGTCAATGACATGACAATTTAGTCAACAGAAGTACTAAATTAATCCAATTTGGAGGAGTTCATATGTCACTATAAACTTTATTGATTTGCTAATATTATTCATTTGTTACTAATTTTATGTTCTTAAATTTTTATTATCATTTGCTCTGATGTTTCATATTGCGTAAATCGAATAACAAAAACAAGACGGGAAAAGTCGATTCTTCCAAAGCTAATTCCAAATGCAATTCTATTTCTCCCTCTCTCTCTATTTAATAGTCGGCAACTTAGTCACATCTCATTTATGTACACCTTCAAGAAAATATGAACAGTGATTTGTAAAATAAATATTGGATAGGACCAAATAATATATATGAGACCTTCATTTGTGCAATGCATTTAACTTGTATTGGTATGTGAGGAAAGGCATGGGTCATGTTCCCTCTGAAAATACAATTTTCTTTTTTTAAAACAAAATTGAGATTTGTAATAAAAAGAATCAAAATCGGCAAAATAATAATTTTTAGTAGGTAGAAAAACAGCCTAAATGCCAAAACTTGGCAGGTCGGGAGACTTAATTATCAAAAGTTACAAAATGTACACTTAAGTGTTACTTTGTTGAAAATTGAATCATTTAATTACCAACTCCAACAAAAGCTATTGGAAATCTGACTAGCTTATTTTAATAATATTACTCACCTACATGGCTCGGTGGAAAGCTAAGTCAGCAAAAATTCAACCAAAAAGATGTCGTTTTGGTATTGACGTGGTATTTAATATAAGTATTAATTAAATAGTATAAAAACTTTAAAAATATATTATTTAAAAAAAAAAGGAATGGGGTGAGGGTCGGGCGAGGGTTGTGTAGCCCTCGCCGCCCTCGACGCCAACAATGGGGCGAGGGTTAGTCGGGTCAAGGGTCCAGCTGGACAAGGGCCGGCGACCCTTGTCGCTGGTCAGCCAAGGTCGTAGGGTGGTGGGGTGATGGCGGCGGTGGTGGCGAGAGCTGCACAACCCTTACCCAACCCTCACCCCCTTCCCTTAAAAAAAAATCAATTTTTTGAGTTTTTTTGGTTGATATGGCATTTTTTTGCCACGCGGACAATTTTTTTTTAAAAAAAATTACCACGTGGATATATTTTTTTAAAAATTGCCAGGTCAGTAAATAAAGTCGTTAGAAAATGTCATGTATGCATTCTGACCAGACTTTTTCGTCGTTGGCACTTAATTAATATATTTTGCTCTGATTTTAGTACTTAATTGTACCTTTCGTAACTTTTGATATTTAAGTGTCTTACATTTAAGTGTCTCCTCGTATCAAGTTTTGGCATTTTAGGAGTCCGCACCTCACTTTTATTAAATTTTTAACATCTTCAAGATATAAAAAAAATAAAATTTCAAACCAAATGCATCATGCGAGTCTTTGGTTAGAAGTAAGAGTCAAGTTGATCATGTCTTAAAATATGCTGAAAATTACACAAATGTAGACTTTAGGCATCATTCAACAAACAAAACTTAAAAGAAATTGTTTTTGCGCTTGGCATTTTGCTTTTGTCTTGCCGGCCGGCCAAGGTCGATTGAACGTCTAGATTTGTCGCAGTGCATAAATTTTCCCCTTGTGCTTGTCTGGTACGTCGACCAGCTTTGACTTTTCACCAGACCATTCCCGCTCTTTTCCTGCTCTCATACGTCCCATTTTGGGCCGCAATTCAAGAAACGGAGCAACTAAAATGGTCCCTCTCATCTTTATCCACCTTTATTTTCCATCTCAATGCTAAAACACAGATTTTGCGAAGTTGATGCGTGCACTTTCCTATCGCGTAAGCCATGCACAAAGATCGACTCCTCCTCCTCCTCCTCCTCCTTACCTTCTCTTGTGGTGAGATTGCAAATATAAACTATCCGTTTCGGTTAAGGAGTGATACAAAGAGTTACAGTAATCATAATATATGATATAGCTTGCTTAAATAACCGCATTATGGAATTGTATCTAGACAAGTACTATCTAAGGCACATCGATTATACTTACTTCACTATTAGGATTGCCAATCTAGGGATGCGAAAAGGTAATTGCTCATCTCTTTGTCTCCGCTCTTTCTCGTGCAGCTACTGCACCTACTACGAAGATCAGAATAGATGTGGAGAATACATGTACCTACGTCCAGAGTTTTCCAAGAATGTGGCGATCATGGACTGCATGAAGGGCATCGATTCTCATGACGTATGTGGCCAACAGAAAGGGATCAAAATAATGATGTTTTATGTGTAGCTCCCCTTTCATGGCCATCAATTGTTTCATTTTCAGTATTTTCATATTAAATATGTCAATTGGACTTTTGGATCCGATAGAGAATCTAGCGATGAATTTAACATAGTCTTGTGAGGAGCGAGTTTAGGTTTCGGAGTATTTGCTTAAAATATTAACTAGCACAGTACCTGCACTACACATGACTTCCTGGCAAACAGTGGTTGCAACGTACGCGTCGCTTTGTGGCCCACCAATTGTCGCTACTAATGAAAATGATGGACGGATAGAAATGATAAAATTTAGGAGAGATGATAAACAATTGTTACCTGCCCAATAAATAATGGAGATTCTTGTTGACTATTTATTCCATCGAAAATTAATTTCAATTGGAGGATGGTAGAAGCCATCAAAAGATGATCTCTTCCTTAATAACATTAATAGAATGAATTAATAAAAGTCTTAATTCTTATACTAAGTTGCTAAGATTATCATGGGCTTGATCCTTGAGTCATTGTCCCATCCTCAGTCCTCAGCGTGCCAAGCTTGGGCATTAGGGTCTCGATTTCGGGCATCAGGGGTTCGAGGCCGGTGTCGAGTTCTAGAGTCAAGGCCTTAGGATCTCGGGTGTTGGGGACTCGAGTTGACCTTCCACTCCTCACAGTCAGTGGTGATAGCAAGAGGTGATGGAGTTGGACTATTCCATGACTTAGGTGGCGATGGAGTATAATTATGATGATGGTGGAATTCAATTAAAGGTTGCTGCGTAATTCACTGTCGAAATTTGTTAAAGAAATCCTATTATGTGAAGTGTTCCTGCTCCAACAGTAGTCCTTTCTTCTAAATGAAAAATTCCTCATTTATTGAGTAGATCAATTCCACAGGAATCAAACCACTAAACGAGGCCTTTGAGGAAGTCTCCCAAATCATAATAAAGAGGCTAATCAATCTCGTCTCATTTTCCGACTTGGGAGGTATGGAGAAAAGTATCCTCTTCGACAGTTCATGATCCATCATCAACGGTTTTGGACACTTATTGCTCGAGCATCTTCGAGTTTTGATCCGTCAGAGTCGATGACGATGGCACTTGTCTTGCACCTTACCAAATCTTCTTCCACGAGCTTTACGAGGAAGGTTCGCAACGCGTGAGTTGTCACTTGTTACCCGATCCTCTGTTGCTCTTCTACGAACTTTCGCCGACCTTTGACTTATCAGTGGACGAGTCCCAATCGCTCTCTTCTTCTACCCCGACGCCAATCGATTATATCTATTTGGCTACCCACAGCTCATTCGCTTCACCATTTATTCGAGTCGTTGGAGATTAGGTGGATCGACCCATTATTTTTTTTCACCAACTCCGGCAGCGAACTAGATTCTACATGAGAAAACCTTTGCTCATTTGATTTATTTTCGTCCTTTGAGACTCGCTTAATTGAAACCCTTTGCAAGTGCATGCCATGAAAATTCTCAATTTTAAAATATCTTGTCCTTTGTTCTTGTTATTCTTTTTTTTTGGGTAGTATTCCTGTGGAAAATCACCTCTTGCGACAATAATGTTAACAACATAAGCTACTCGTTTCGACTAAAGGACCATCTGAGAAGCTAAGGCCAACGAAAATATATATTATAAGAACAAATTTGACAAATATATATAGTGTACCTGAAAGTTGTAAATTACCTTCATGAAGCCCATCAAAAGTAACTGAAGATGTTAAATCAAGCAACTTCACTTCTGAGAGCTGGATAGGTCACTTGAGAATGCCCTTTTCCCTAAATATTTAATCAAGTTCGTCAAACAGATTGATTTGTTAATTGTAATTTCAAAGTCTAAAATGACTGCTAAGTTCAAGAAGTCTACTTTCATTTGATTTAGTTTATGGGGTAATGACGCTGCATGCCTGAACTTTTACTCATTTTTCAATCAAATTCCTAATTTCTTTTTTACTTGATTTAATTTGCTATTTGGAAAATCAATGAAAATTCAGATGCTTGCGATTTCATTACCCTTTGATTTCTTTCTTAATTCTCGTTTTGATATCGCATCCCATCACTCAGGACTCATCAATATGTTTGGCTCATTACTTTAACTTGCTACGGGTGACATACTCCAATCTTCTCATTACTAAATTAATCAGTTTCGCTAATGATAGCATTAAGCCTCATCTTTTCTTATGTTTGGTAAATGTACAGGTGCAATAAGCTTAAATAAATTCTTCTCAGCTGCCCCCTATTGTTAATACACAATTGGAGAAGGATTCATCTAGCAATGGTTGAAAATTGCAATCTAACAACTTTTTGCTTATAAGATACTCTGAGATACTCTGATTCAAATTCATATATCAGAAAGATTACTAGCGGCCTGAAGGAGAAATTGAGCAATGGCAAATATGGTTCGGTCTACAATGGGAAGTTGAAGTGCAGCGATGAAGTGGTGGTGAAGATATTGAAGAACGGAAAACCTCCCGTCAAATCTTCACCAGCAAAGTGGCCATCATCAGAAGGACTTGCCACCGGACCGGGCCAGCGATTCACTCTGATGTCGCTGTACGGCTATGTCGGGGTGCCCTAGGCCGGATGAAGGTCGATTCAAGTCTAGATTCGTGGCAGTGCATGAGTTCTCCCTTTGTGCGTGTCTCGTACGTTGCCGGCTTTTTGGTCGCTACACCACAAACCACTCACTTCCAATAAAATTATTCCTCTGATCCTTATCCTTCTTTCTTTTACATCTCAACACTAAACTCTAGATCCGTGCTCTCTTCTGTTGCATAAGTCATGCACAAAGATCAGCTCCTTGTTCTTATTCTGCTTCTTCTACCTCGGTCTCTTACCATTGCTATAAAAAAAAATCAGTGTGCAACCTCTTGCGGTGAAATCGCAAACATAAGTTACCCATTTCGACTTAGAGGTGACCCAAAGGATTGTGGCCATAATAACTATGGGCTAGCATGTATAAATAACCGCACTATTTTAGATTTGAACTATGGCCAATACTATGTACGCTCCATCAACTACACCAACTACACGATTAGGGTCGTCGATGTCGGATTGCAAAAGGACAATTGCTCATCTCTTCCTCTCCATTCTTTGTCGTGCGGCTACATTAGTTTTGAATCAGATTGGTATGATTGTTGGGATTATAGGAATTTTCGAGAGCTATCCAAGACCATTTCATTTGTGAACTGCACAAAGGCCGTGGATTCTCACTATTATGTCGACACTTCGTCGTGTCTTGATGGGCCTCAATTTTCGAATTTCTCTAGCATGAGAAGGCAATTATATGCCATGGTCAATGCGACTGTCTCATCTTTGGAAACTGCATGCACTATAGAGTTTATGGCAATGATACCATGGTGGGTTGATGGCAATGATCTTCGTTCCTTTCCGCAAATTCACAAACAAATGGTTTATGGCTTCGAGCTTACATGGCGTCCAGTGACCTGTGAGATGGATGGCAACCATATTGTTGAGTGTGAGATCTACGAAACCCCGTGTAAATACAAAAAAGGTAAAGACTTTGAGTTTGTTCAGTTTTCTCCAAATGAAAAAAACAATTGTGAGGATATATTCGGTCAAAACCCTTGAAATTTTATCCAATCATGAAATTGCGCTCGATCATCTGTATATCATTTAAGAGCCCATATGATTTGAAAATGACCATAAAG
>MU090292.1:38142-70758 GCA_014858505.1 Corymbia citriodora subsp. variegata
TTATGTCAGGAGGAAATTTCATTTGATCGGGAATTGTATGCCATCCTTATTAAAATTAGGTTTGAGTATTTAAATTCATTTGAAAAGTAAACGAGTATTGCCGTAGTTTTCAGGATTGTGTTAATCATTCCCAATGCTTTCTATCATCATTTTTAAGCAGTACGTCGCTCTTTATATCAAATTGATTGAACTACAAATAGGCGAGGGCAAACAAAGTTCCATTTTGACAATGGATGTGAAATTTTACAAATTTGTGCATTTAATTTCACGGGTTTTAAGGTTGACTTTTTTCTTCTTCTTTTTGCGTGGTGAACGTGCAACTTAACTTGAAGCCCAATAATCATACAGATTTTATGTGAGTATTGAACTGATAGTTGTATGATTTCATTTGTAATTTTTGATCAACATGCAAAGATAACAGAGTAGAATGGTGAGTCGCGTCATTTACAATTTCTCTGCTTTTCTTAAGGCTAGATAGAATTTCTCTGCTTTCGGCCTCCAAAAATTCCGAAGGGTACTTTTCAATAACAGGTTCCTTAATTTGGGATGCAGAAAGAGATAACAAAAAGTTCAGGGGACCAAATCCGAAATAACAGAAAGATCTGAGTCCAAGGAAGCGAAAAACCGCCTCGCCATTGCTTTAGCAAGGGTGGTCGCTTCTAGACTCGTGGACCATCAAGGTCACGGCCACCAACTTTTGCCCTCCCAACGTTGCCCTCTCTAGTGGTGGCTGGCGCAACCCCTCTCTCCGGCACTTCGATCTGGCCGAGCTGGCTTTCTTGCAGACCAGCCTGGCGTGTCTCTCTTTTGAAATTATGTTCTGGTTGATGATTAGGCTTTTAAGAATGGTCTTGATGAGGCGGACGCTTTGCTGGTGCTTGCAGGTTCGATGAAGAAGATATGCGACGCGTTGGACAGGTGTGGGAAGAGGTTTAAAATGCTACGCGAAAAGCACAGGCGCTCGCGGGCAATGTCTGGCATCACTGTAAGTTTTCCTACATTTTGTTTCGCTGAACATGCCAGTATGATCAGATAGAAACTTTTTGGATTTGTTCGGGGAGAAGCATACGATTGGTGATTGCTTGCTTACATCTATTTCTTCTCTGTTTCTGCAATTTATGTGAATGCTATTGGAGTAAATGATGATGGCATTGTGAAATGAAGATGAAGTTTTATGTGTTGATACGCAAGTCTGTATTTGATTACCAATGTTTATATGGAAAAAGTCAAAAATAGTGTGTTATTATTTGTAAACGTGACTATTGAAAAATACGTGGCATTTGTTATGATGATTTGCAAGTGGTGATGCTATGTACCAAATAATAATTATTCCACAAGCGGGTTTGCAAATAATGATAAATGGATAATTGGGCTAGTGTGATATTATTTGCAAACATTGTCATTGAGTATGGGTAGAAGACTTAAGAGGACCTGAAAGTCCCATGGATTATACACATTGTGGCTTGTGTAGCCTAGAACACCAATTGCCATGCGATTGTACAATGATGTATCTATTCTAATTAATGTAGAGGACACTTGTGATGGATGGGTTAAGTAGCATAATAAAGATGTATTTAAAATTTCGTGACTTTTAAGGTTGATTTTTTTTTTTTTTTGGCTAGTGAATGTGCTCCTTAACCTGAAGCCCAATAATCATACAGGTTTCGTGAAAGTATTGGACCAATAGTCATATAACTTCATTTTGTATTTTTAATTAACAAGGAAAAAAATTATAAAATGGTGAGTTTCATCATTTACAAACTCTGTTTTTTTTTTTTTTGGCTAGATACAATTTCTCTAATTTTGGCCTCCAAACAATACGACGAACGTTTATAACAAGTTCCTTATTTTGGATACGAAGATAAATAATAAAATGTTTTAGGGACCAAATCCAAAATAATAGAAGGATGCGTCCATGGATGCAAAAAATCACCTGGCTAGTGTTTCCCGGCACTCCATCGATCATCACATTCACATTCTAATTTCAGTTCTTGTTTATCGTTTTGTGACGTCATCTTTGAGATCTTTCCTCTTTTGCATATTTTCCATCTCCACTCTATTTTATTGTGCGATAATTTCTCAAATCATAGTCCAAATCAACCCTTGTGTAGGAATGCCGGTGATACCGCCGACGCCTCCCATGAACCAACATGCTGCCACATGGATCTCTAGCGAGGCTCACCCCATGAGCTTTCACTCCAGCTACTTGAATGCCCCCACAAGTGACTCAGTCCCTAAGCTTCGTCAACCTTAACCAAAGCAGCGGGGAGAACCCGCACCTCCACATCACTCCAGTGAATGCTTCCGCGCTCGTCTGGCGGGAGTCAGGACTATCGAGGTGTGTTTCACGTTTGAATTTATAGTCTCGTTGATGATTACCTTGCTAGTGCTCGCAACATGTTGAACCAATATGGAAAGAGGTTCGAAGATGCCAAACAAAAAGCAAAAGTGCTCGTAGATAATATATTAACATCTAAATTTTAACAATTTGCTTAATTATTCATTACATAGAAAAATTAGGGACTGATTCCGATCCATAGAAAAAATAATTTTTATTAAATATCATATAATTTTCAGGAGCATTTCGCATTAAAAGATAAATAAAAAAATTGCATTTAATTGGAAGGGTGGTGGATTAAAGATTTTGAACTTAATTGAATTATATAGACTTAGCCCACAAGTGAAACAAAATTCGGCCAAGCCCACGTAACGTGCATGGCCGAAAATCACAAGGAGGATAAGGGGCTTATTAAGATCTGCTGAAGGTCATCCAGATGTCGACCGTACCCATCATTCAGGACGCAAGATTCGATAAATATTCTTCATGCATGAAGCATTTTGCTTGTTCTTTCCTGTCCATTGGGCCGGGGGCCCGACGCGGCCTAGTTTCACTCTGAGCTTGCCGCGTTGGGGTGGGCCGGGCCGGGCCGAGGTTGAAGGAAGTTTAGGTTCGTCGCAGTGCATAACTTGGCCCCTTCTGCTAGTGCTGTACGTTGACTGGCTTTACGACTTTTGAGCCGACCAATCCCAAACTTTTCCGTCTCTCGCACGTCCCGTTCTTGTGGTCGCTGCACCCCAAATCACTGGCCTCCACACAATCGAGTTTGTTTGCAGTCGGAGATTTTTCCTTCCCTCGTCGTTACTTAAAGAAAGAAACGGAGCAACACAAATCATTCCTCTCATCTCCATCTTTCCTACTTTTGCATCTCAACACTAGAACACTCGACTTGCTTCCTCCGTTTGTGCTCTCTGCTATTGCATAACCAATGCTCAGAAATCGAGCCTCTGTTATATATCTTCTTCTCCTTCTTCTACTGCTACATCTGTCTTTTAGCATTGCCATCAAATGCACGACTTCTTGTGGGGAGGTCCCAAACATAACCTACCCATTTCGGCTAAAGGGCGACCCAAAGGGCTGTGGTGACCCCAGCTATGAACTAGCTTGCATAAACAACCGCACCTTTTTTGATTCGTACTCAGGCAAGTACTATGTACAATACATTGACTATACGAACTATACAATTAGGATTGTTGATGTCGGGTTGCCAAATGGAAATTGCTCATCTCTTCCTTCCCACTCTTTGCCGTGCACCTACTACTCCGGCAATGAATGGAAGCAGTATGAATGCTGGAGAATACCATGGGATTGGGATAACTCAGACAAGGAATTTGACTTATTCAGTCAAGTGGCGATCGTGAACTGCACGAAGGCCATCGATTCTCCACTTTATGTCGATGCTTCATCATGCTTTTATGGGGTCGAATTTTCGAATTTCTCTAATATGAGAAGGCGAGTTTATGCTATGGTCGATGCAAATGTCTCGTCGGTGGAAACTGCATGCACTATAAAGTTTATGGCAATGATACCACGGTGGGTTGATCGCAATGATCTTCATTCCTATGCACAAATTCATGAACAAATGACTTATGGGTTTGAGCTTTCATGGCTTCAAAAAGCCTGTAAGATGCATTTCAAAGATTGCTATGAGTGCCAAATCAACGCTATGAACCAAATTTATTGCCTGGAAGGTAAGTATTTATGATTTGTTCAGTTTTCTCAACAAATATATTTGGCTGTGAAATTTCATCTAAACGTGAAATTGAACTTGGTAATTTGTATACCTTTTCAGAGTTCATGTGATTTGAAAATGGCCATAAAGATCAAGTAGTTAGATAAACTCTTTTGTGGTATTTTTTAAGTATAATAATGAATACAATTTTATTCATTTGTTTATTTATTTAGGCCTTGTAGGAGTTTACACCTTCTTCACTATCGAGAACCTTACCAAGCTGTTCGCGATCCTTGGCATAGGTAACATTAGTACAATCTTCTCACTGTGAAATTGATTTAATGTTTCTAGAAGCAAACAAAAAAATACGGACAAATTGGTTATAAAAAAAAAAGTTACACATCCTCAACTCTCTTGTGTTTTCACCAAAATACAGGGGGATTCATGGTTGTGAAATTCATTTTGGGAGCCCCATGTGTAATGACATTGCTTATATGCAAATGGAGGAGAAGACACTTAGCAATGGATCAAAACGTTGAAAAATTTTTGCAATCTAACAATAACTTCTTGCCGATAAGATACTCTTACTCGGACATCAAGAAAATCACAGGCGGTCTTAAGAACAAACTAGGTGAGGGAGGGTATGGTTCCGTGTTTAAAGGAAGATTGAGAAGTGGTCACGATGTTGCGGTGAAGATCCTGAAGAAGGGGAAAGCAAACGGGCAGGACTTCATTAGTGAAGTGGTCACCATCGGAAGAATTCATCATGTTAATGTGGTTGGACTCATTGGTTTTTGCTTTGAAGGCTCCAAACAAGCTCTTGTCTACGATTTCATGCACAATGGGTCCTTGGATAAGCACATTTTCTCACGAGGAGAGGAGACTTGTCTTGATTCCAAGGAAGTATACAAGATTGCTCTCGGAGTGGCTAGAGGGATTGAGTATCTTCATCGAGGATGTGATGTGCAAATTCTACATTTCGATATTAAGCCTCACAACGTTCTTCTCGACAGGGGTTTAACTCCAAAAGTTTCCGACTTTGGGCTTGCGAGATTGTATTCCCCGAACCACAACACCGTGTCTCTAACTGCCGCAAGAGGAACCTTGGGATACATGGCTCCGGAGCTAGTCTACAAGAATATTGGGGGCATCTCTAACAAAGCCGATGTCTATAGTTTCGGCAAGCTATTGATGGAAATGGCCAGTAGGAGGAAGAATTCAGACGCGGTTACAGAGTATTCCAATCAAATTTACTTTCCTTTATGGGTTCATGACCAACTTAGTGAGGGATCAAATGTTCCAATGGAAGAAATTAGCGAGGAGGATAAGAGCATAGTAAAGAAGATGATAGTAGTTGCTCTTTGGTGCATACAATTCAATCCTAGAGATCGTCCTTCGATGCGTAAAGTCTTGGAAATGCTCGAAGGAGAAGCAGATGATCTACAAGTACCTCCCAAGCCACTTTTTTATCCAACGGAAATGTCAAAAGAGGATGATGGAACTTGGACCGATGAAGGCAATGATACTATATCTACTTCATCAACTATTGCAACAACTTATGAAGCTTCTCATGTTGAGCATACTAGTATAAGTATTAGACAAGCATAGATAAATATCAATAGCACTTAAATCCAGTCAAATATGTGACAAATGGAAAAGGATCGTATTGATGATGTAGGTCTCCTTGCATGGCCATCATCATATTGTATATGTTTATAACTATGTATATGAATCTTGATTTCGCCATATTTCAGCATAGTCCTACGAAAAATGAGTTCGCGTTTCAAAGTCTTTTTTTCAAATGTCCAACTAACACGTAACTCATGCTACATGTGGCTTTGCGATACTCCAGCAACGTATTTACAAATCATTTCATGGCATATCATTTGTTGCTACGTATAATGTTGAGAAATGACGAATGGAGATAGATGAAAAAATTTTAAGGGAGATGATGAACAAAAACTTCGGTCCAATGAAGGAGGGTTGTGAGGCGATTATCAACACAATAGATGGTATGGACTGCAAATTCTTGTTTCTTCTACGAAGTTGCTAAGGTTATTTAGTGGTAAGTGAGGTTATTTGTTAATCAATAAGGGAAAAAAAGAGCATAGATTGGCAAGGATCGCTGCCGCATGGATCGCTGGCAAGGGTTGCCTTATGAGCTTTCACACCGGTTACTTGAATGCCACGATGAGCGGCCCAGTCCCTGGCTTCGTCAACCTCAAAAAAAGTGGCGGCGAGAATTTGTCTGTCCATGTCGCTCTGTGAACGCTTCCACGTTGTTTGGCGAAAGGGAGTCTATCGAGGCGTATTTTCACTTTTGAAGTTGTGTTGGGGTTGATGAGGCCGACGCTTTGCTGGTGGTTGCAGGTCCAATGAACAAGGCATGTGATGCGTTGAACCGGTGGGGGAAGAAGTTCGAATATGCTACGCGAAAAGCAACGGTGCTTGAGGACAATTTCTGGCATCACCGTGAGTTTTCTCTACATTTTTTCTCACCAAACATGTCTCTATTTGGATTTATTTGTGGAGGCGCATCTGATTGCTTGGTTGCATATATTTTTTTTTTTCTGTTTCTACAATATATGTGAATGCTATGGAAGTAAATACTCAATCCAAAAGAGTTTGTGGCACCTTGTTCTTCATTGACATTGGTTCGGGAATCAGTTCAATTGCAGTCACCCCGAGGAAGTAGGAACTAATATACATGCTTCATAATTTGTTAATTTAATCCGCCAATTGGTGTACTTTTTGGGCAATAGAGAGTTAGGGACTCATGGCTAGTGAGTTTGCGCTGATTGAGCATGAAATTCAACTTTCAAACATCTAATTATACTTCGGCTAGTGGCCAAACTCATAATATTATCTGCTCTCTCAAGAACATTTTTTATTCACATGAGCTTTCATCAATTCAATTTTTAAGTAAATGCCACGGATTCATTTGCAACCGAAATTTTGACTTCAGATTCTTGGATCTCATCATGGGGACATAGAGAGATCCGGTGGTTAAGGTAGTGGCTAACCCTGTTAATTCCACAAAGAATCATAATTAATTAGCCGATGATTCAGGCTTAAATGGTCAGCAAGAAATGTAATTGGATGTTTTGGGCGAGGAAGAGAAACTAATTTTAATCTGATATACTCTAGTTAGATGCTTGAATACTATATATACACGATGTGTCAAAGTATTGGGTATGAGAAAAATATAAAACAAATCTTGGGATTCACTCATAAAAATAAATTAAAAAGGAAATTGCAAGAAGATCGTGTTTGAAGAAAAAACAGAGCTCTCTCTAGTCAGTAATACTTGTTGTTGGGTATTGACAAACGTACTCCTTTTAGCTCATTCACAAATACCAACCAAAAACTATACAATAAAAGTATCCAAGAGAGTCAAAAGATATTGTTAATAGAAATCCTATATTTATTTTGTCTAACAAAAAGATGTTTAAATTGTTCTTTCTACATTAAATATAAAGATATTTTAATTTTCTATTTCCTTTTTTTCCATCTGATTTATATATTTATTTATTTCAATTTAAAAGGTGAAACCTATCATGCATGTAGCACCGTCATCTGCGTTTGAAGTCAGATTCGCCAACAAGTAGAGTTGTTGATGCCGTGACGTGGGGTGGGGGGCCGTCCAAGTGAGAAGACATCGAGCATTGAAGGAACTTTCAAGGAGACTTTCCCATGGAAATTTTACTTGGATGTCATTCTTATTAAAATTACATTCGAGTATTTAAATTCATTTGAAATGTAAATGAGTATTGTCGAATTCAGTTTTCAGAAACAACAAAAATTTTATGGGGCCAACTACGAAATATTAGAAATATACATCCTCGGATGCAAAAATATGCCGCACTATTGCTTCCTTGTGATCTCTTGCTTAAACAGGGGCGGTCGCTTCTATGCTTAAAACACAGTGAACCGTTAATTCAAAAATTAAGCCAAAAAATTATAAATCATCGTATTTTGATCCTCGTTTATCGATCTCGCTCGTGATCTTGCCAAGATCTCTCCTCTTTTCCAGATTCCATCTCCACTCTCTTCTTTTGTGCGTCAGTTTCTCGAATCGCGGTACCAATTGATGCTTGCGTGAGAGAAGAAGACAAAGCCGAAGAGGAAGAAGAAGAAGGCGATGAGTGGCAGCAGTGGCGAATTGCCGGCGATGCGGTGGCAGCACGCACGTGGTGGGGACTCCGTGGAGCCAGGAGCATATATTAAGGGCGAGGCTTGCCCCATGAGCTTTCACTCCGGCTCCTTGAATGCCACCCTGAGCGGCCAGGTCTCTGGCTTCATCAACCTCAACCAAAGCGGTGTTGAGAATCCGTACGTCTACGTCGGTCTGGTGAATGGTACCATGCCGTCTGGCAGAAGTGAGTCTATTGAGGCATATTTCGCATTTGAAGTTATTTTGTCGTTGATAATTAGGCTTGAGGACGGTGTTGATGAGGCTGCGCTTTACCGGTGTTTGCAGGTTCAATGAACAGGATGTGCAATGCATTTAAACGGTGTCAGAAAGCCGTTCAAAGATGCTACGAAAAAAGCAGAGGCGCTCGCAGCCAATGACTGGCATCACCGTGAGTTTTCTCTACATTTTTTCTCACAAAATGTCTGTATAATCAGATAGAAACATTTTGGATTTATTCGTGGAGACGTATCTGATTGCTTCCTTGCGTATATATCTTCTCTGTTTCTGCAACATATTTGAATGCTATTGAAGTAAATATTCAATCCAAAGAGTTTGGTTCCTTGTTCTTCATTGACGTTGTTTGTCCAGCATGGTGGTCTCTTACCTTTGCGGTCCTGTGGCATTGGGAATCAGTTCAAAGGATTAGTCATCAGCTTCTTTTGCGGTTACCACCGAGGAAGTAGGATACATGCTTCATAATCTGTGTACTCAGTCCGCCAATGAGCTGTTGAGCCGATCAAGTCCCGTGCGATGCTACCTTTGGTGTTGTTCTTTTAGCAATCTATGTCAAATCCGTGGAGAGCAATGTTTGTTTTCCATAATTTTCTAAAGCTATCAGCACCCATTGGGCTCTTTGCACGACTGAGCATTGGACTAGATAAATGATCATCTCTCGGCTCTTCATCTCTTCCCTATAAAGAAAAAAAATCAATTGTCCTGTAAGAGCAAGCACTGGAGCAGTGGGATAAGGTGAGATTTTTCTTCACACTTATAACCTGACTTTAGGCCCCTTTGATACCAATAACCCTAACAATCTTCCTTTCACACATCGTGATTTTTTGGTCCAAACTTGTTGGTAATCTGAACTTTAATACCAGTGTTGGGTGGTATAAGGCCTGTCTTATCCCAAAAGCGAGCTTAAATAATGAGACTTTCCTTTACACTTATAAATGGACCATTAACCCCTTTCACAACTGATATGGAATAACCTTGGCAGTTCTCTCGTCCTTACTTCAAGAAAGAGTCAAAGCAACGCAAATTATCCCTCTCATCTTTCTTGATATTTTATTTCATAAAACATTAGCTAAAAATCAAATGAGAAAATAGTAGGAGACACCGGAGATGATCTCTCCCTTAATAACATTAATAGATTGGATTAATTAAATTCTTATTTCTTTTACAAGGTTGCTATGGTTATTAGTGGTAAATGTGCACATGAAAATGATAAAAGTTTTTCTTTTTGGATTCATTGTTTGTGGCTATTACAAGTAAATTATGGCCCGTAAAATTACAACTGTAAACGAGTTACGACCATTATGGATAAAATTACAACTCATGAAGCTATTTTACTACCTACAAGTGCCTCCAACTTTTTGATAATTTCATGTAAATTACAGCTAAAACCGATATCTCTCGGATCTACATAAACATCCTATTATGATTTATTTCCGATTAGTGCTAAGTGGACCTCATGAGAACATTAAGGCCGATTTGGTTTTAGCGATAATGAATACTTCTTTAACAAAATCTCATTCCGTGTAATCACACTCGCAATTGTATTCAGTTTTAGTTTTTCTGGACTGTTTTAACACTTAAACTTAGAATCACATGCCTTCAGGTCTCATGTTTTTCTTCAAGGCCTAGGCACCGGAGTCTAATCCTTGAGGTCTCGGGCTTGGGAGATAATATCCCGAGTTCAGCCCGACCATCATGTGCTCAACCCTTGAGTCTGTGTCCTGTCTTCGGTCCCCAGCGTACCAAGCTTGGGCACTAGGATCTCGATTTCAGGCGATGGGAATTCCAGGCCGGCCTCGAGGACTTGAGTCATCTGTGCTTTATTTGCTATGTGTACGTGATATGCATGGAAGATTCCAACCCATGAGCTTGGTATATACAAGTCGACATCAACGCTTCAACGACAAGCAAAGGTCATGTAACTCTATTTACCCGTGGTTTCAACAAAGACGACTTTGAAAGCTGCAATAAGCCATGATTTAAACTGAATATTTTAGTCCAATTCCTTTCTTAAAACGAGCCACAGTGCTAGTATCACTTCTTCGGCCACACTATAATCAACATGGTCTAATTCATTTTCAGAACTTAAATAAAATTGAATGAGAGTCGAGCGGAATATGCCCCCAAGTGTTAAACCAACCCTTTTGGGGGTGGTGACAGTTCTTGCACTTCAAAGCATTCAATATCACCATTCACAATTTCATATTTCCTTCCATTAATCTAAACTTAAGAGTAATACTAAACATTTTCGTAAAGTCTATAATTATATTAAACATATGTTAAAAGTTTATGCATCATATTGAAAAAAATGGAAAAATCGACGTACAACATTACACATTAAAAAAAATTATTTGCATAATCATCCCATATTTTTATTAGTACAATTTGAGTTCCGAATTGAGCACCAAAGTAGGTGTTGAGAATGACTCGGAAAAAATGGACGCGCTTGTTGCTCGAGCATCTTTAAATTTTGGCCCATCGAAGTCGACAGTGATGACACCTGTTTTGGCACGTCCCCAATTTTTCTTCTCCGAGATTTTCCAGGATGGTTCGCAACCGGTGATCTCTTCTTGATCTTTTCTTCCGATTCACTGTTGCTCGTCTATGCACGTGGATTGACTTTGACTTATCAGTTGACGAGTCCCGTCCCAGAAAACACTCCGTTTTCTTGTATTTTGTGAGATGGACGAACCTGTCATTTTGACTCCCAATGGGGGCAACTAACAAAAGGCTACATCATCTTCGAAAACCTTGCTCATTTGCTAATAGTATCTTAGCAATCCGATTCGATTCGTGACTTGATAAATGCAATTTTTCTATAATTTCATTTAATTCAATTTGTCAACAACACGGCTTTTAATGGTGCTTCGAATTCTTCTCCCTCCTTTACTTTTCGTGTGCCCAAATCACATAGTGACTTGAGCAACGGTGGAGAATCAAGGTGGAGAGACATTTTTTAAATATTGTTAATTTCAGAATTGCAGGTTTTCAAGAGTGGAATCCTCGTTGAATATCCCTTGCTCTTTCCCTAGACGATAGCGATGGAATGCGCATCCCAGCGAGCAAAAACAAGGCAAAACCCACGCCCCAATTTATTAACGAGTTTTTTCTCTTTTCTCGCCATTATAAAATAAATATTTACAGCATGACCCTCCCTTTCGGATTTTTTTTCCCCATTCGGTTTGGTGAGAAATTAGAGAGGGTCACAGCAGGGGCCGATCCGGCCCAACCGGCAAGTCTCGGTGAACGACCCCAATCCGTCCCTCAGTCTCCCCGCTTTATCCCAGCGATCGTGCACGATCTTGACACGTGGCCCCCCGGTGGGGGTCTAGGGTGAATGGGTCGCCAATGAGAGCAATTCAAGTGGGTGGTGAGTCAACACACAGGGAGTGCTGTCTCGGACACTATGATGGCTGTCACGTGAGGCCCGAGATAACCCTCCCAGGCCACCCCTCCCAAAACACAAAAAATAAAAATAAAAATAAAAATAAAAAAGAAGAAGAGAAGAAGTCGGTCAAATCGGTTTTGGTTATGCCACGTCGCTACTTTGACCGCATCAGGGCCCCGGGAAGGTGGTGGGAGTTCACTACCCTTAATTGCGCTGTTTTTTTCTTACTCCATTTCAGTCCCACCATCATGGCCAAATGCGGTGTAGGCGCGAGGCTATATTGGTAATTTCCAGCGAGCCTAACGCTGCCGATCGAGCCGGCAAGAGGTGGGCTAATACGTCGTATTGTTTTTCACCAGTTAAAAGCGTCCAGCAGCAGATATTTTTTTAAATTAATTTATTGCGATTAAACTCTCCTAATTAATAAATTCGTCGGAGTGCTCGAAACATTCCTTTTTGCTTGTCCTGTTCGTTGACTGGCTTTCTCTTTTCAGACGGCCAATCCTAATCTTTTCCTTATCTTAGACGTTCTATCTTGTGGTCCCTATGCCCCAAATCATTCACTTCCACACAATTAATTTTTTAGTCAGAGATATTTTCTTCTCTACTCATTATATCAAGAGACAGAGCAACCAAAATTATTTCACTCATCTCCATCTATCTCTTTTACATCTCCACACTAAGCAACATATTTTCCTACTTGATTTGTGTTCTCTCCTATTGCATCACCGATGCCCAAAGATCAACTCCTTTTTCGTCTCCTTCTTCTTCTTTTTCTTCTACATCAATCTTTTAGCACCGACTTTGAAAATAATCAGTGCACCCGCTCTTGTGGCAAAATCAAGAATATAAGCTCTCCGTTTCGGCTGAAGGGCGATCCAAAATCCTGTGGCGACCCTAAGTATGAGCTAGCCTGTACAAAGAACCACACTGTTTTGACTTTGAATTCAAGTAAGTACTATGTACAAAACATCGACTATACCAACTACACAATTCAAGTTGTTGACATACAGATGACGAGGGGCAATTGTTTGCCTCTTTCTCTCCGCTCTTTGTCGTGTGGCAACTTTAGCAATGATGATCCGTATAGTTGCATTAGATATGGATACAAGTTATATGGATACGGATTATATAAATACAAGTTATACAATTTCTATGGTCAAGGGTTTATCAAGACCGTTTCGATTGTGAACTGCACAAAGGCCATTGCTTCTCGATTTTACATTGACGCTTCGTCGTGCCTTGATAGGGTCGAATTTTCCAATTTTTCTAGTACAAGAAGGCAATTATATGCCATGATCAATGCGAATGCCTCGAATGTGGAAACGGCATGCATTTTAGAGCTTACGGCAATGATACCGGGGTGGACTAATGGCAATAATCTTCAGTCCTATGCCCAAATCCATGAACAGATGATTTACGGATTTGAGCTTTCATGGCTTCCAATTGCCGCTGAGATACATTGCAAACATTATTATGAGTGGGACATCAGTGGCAAGCACCGATATCAGTGTCGATTTAAGAAAGGTAAGAAATTTGATCTAAACAAGAAATTGAGCTCGGTCATATGTATAACTTTTCAGAGCCCATGTGAATTGGAATTGTCCATTAAGATCAAATAGTTCAATATATGATGTCGTGGTATTTTATACATAGAGTAATAAATTCATTTTTCTTTTGTTTAATTCGAATTCAAACAACAAATCTTAGTGAATTGAACATGTATATTAACTGCTTGATTTTGGTCTAAATAAGCGTCTTTTGAATTTCTTCAACTTTAACTTGTCCCATATTCACTCTCTTTTGCAGGAAGATATGGCTACCTCAAGATTATCAACGTGTTATTCTATGACATCGGTAACGTTACTCCAATCTTCTCATTATGAATTGATTTGATGTTTCTAAATGCAAACAATTTAATATACCCACAGTTTCTTACATATTTCCCAAATACAATGCTATTCATAGTTGTGAAATTCATCTTGGGAGCCCCATGGGTGATGATTTTGCTAATACGCAAATGGATGGGAAGACACTTAGCAATGGATCAAAACGTTGAAGAATTTTTGCAATCTTACAACTTTTTGCCGATAAGGTACTCTTACTCCGACATTAAAAAAATCATGAACCGTCTTAAGGAGAAGTTAGGTGAGGGAGGGTATGGTTCTGTTTATAAAGGAAGACTTCGGAGCAGCCGCGAGGTGGCAGTCAAGATTTTGAAGAAGGGGAAATCGAACGGGCAAGATTTCATCAGCGAAGTAGCCACCATCGGAAGAATTCACCATGTTAATGTGGTCGAACTCATCGGTTTTTGCTTTGAGGGCTCGAAACAAGCTCTCGTCTATGATTTCATGCACAATGGGTTATTGGATAAGCACATTTTCTCACGAGGAGAGGGGACTTCTCTTTATTACAAGGAAGTGTACAAGATTGCTCTCGGAGTGGCTAGAGGGATTGAGTATCTTCATCGAGGATGCGATATGCAAATTCTGCACTTTGATATTAAGCCTAACAACATTCTTCTTAACATGGATTTCATCCCAAAAGTTTCCAACTTTGGGCTCGCTAGATTGTATCCTATAGACTACGACACCGTGTCTCTTACTGCTACAAGAGGAACCTTAGGATACATGGCTCCAGAGTTGGTCTTCAAGAACCTTGGGGGCATCTCTTACAAAGCCGATATCTATAGTTTCGGCAAATTGTTGATGGAAATGGCCACTGGGAGGAAGAATGCGGATGAGGTTACAGACTATTCGAGTCATACTTACTTTCCTTTATGGGTTCATGACCAACTTAGTGAAGGATTGGACATTCCAGTGGAAGAAGCAAGTGAGGAGGACTGGAGAGTCATAAAGAAGATGATATTAGTTGCTCTTTGGTGCATACAATTGAATCCTAGTGAGCGTCCTTCGATGCATAAAGTCTTGCAAATGCTCGAAGGAGAGGTAGATGATCTACAAATACCTCCCAAACCACTCTTTTTTCCAACAGAAATGTCAACAAGGGATGATGGAAGTTGGACTGACAATGGCAAACATACTATATCCCCTTCATCGACTAGTGAAATGACTTATGAAGATTATCATTTTGAGTATACTAGCACTAGTATTACAAAAGTATAGTCACACATCAAAACCATTTGATCCTGTCCCATATGTGGTAAATTGAAATATGATATTGATGATGTTTCGCGTGTAGCTCCCCTTTCTTGGCCATCATCATAATTATGACTATTTTTTTTTTTATCTTAATCATGCCTGTGTCATCCTTTAACATTATCAGCTGAAGATGTCATTGGTTATAATCTAGACTTTCAGATCCAATAGAAAATTTGGTGACGACTTTCAGCATAGTGCTATGAGGTGCGAGTTTGGGTTCCAAAGTCTTTGCTTAAAAATGCAGTTAGCACACAACCCATTTTACACGTGGCTTCACGGCTCTCTAGTGATTGCTTTGTATACGGCACACTACCGATTGTCGTCAAAAGTAATGTTGAAAAAGGACAAATGAAGTACAAACATAATAAAGAATTGCGTTAATATCACGAAAAATTTCAAATTGATACATATATAATAAATTTACCCTAAGCTATTATTTTGACCACAAAAAACCTAAACCGGTACATTTATAACAAATCTACTCTCTGTTAATTTTCGTTAAATTTTACTATCAAATTACTTAGTTGGATAACATGTGACATTTGATTGGTATACTAATTTGGGATTTTACTTTCCATTTGTTATAGTTATATCAGTTTTGCGATTTTTTATGATATTAATCCAATTTGGTGTGAGGGTATATTTGTTACAAGTGTACTAGTTTAGGGTTTTAGGCTGTTAAAAAATTAGTTTTAGATAAATTTATCACAAGTGTACCAATTTGGAGTTTTTTGTTGTCATTTAGGATGAATTTATTACAGATATAACAGTTAAGGGTTTTTCATGATCAAAAAATTAGTTTTTAGTAAATTTATAATAAGTATACCAACTTGAAATTTTTCGTGGTATTAACCCTAAAGAATTTCAATTTAACGGAAGGGGAGTATCAAATAGTTGCCTTCATGATAAATACTAGAGACTTTTACTGATTACCTAAAAACTAAATAAAAAAGTAGTGGGAGGTATCAAAAGATGATCCCTCCCTAAATAACAATAATACATGAGATTAATTAAATTCTTATTCTATTTATTAGATTGTTAAAGTTATTTTAGTGATAAATGTGCACTTAAAAAGGGTATTACGTTAGGAGGAAATTTTCTTGAAGTGGAGATATATGTCATCTTTATTAAAACCTAGTTTGAGTATTCTGCTTGAGTAAAATACATTTCAACTGTAAACAAGTATTGTCATGTTTAGTTTTCAAGAATGTGTTAATTGTTCCAAACACTTCCTTCTATAAATCATTCTCATATCAAATTGAGTGAACCACAAATAGGCAAGAGCAAATGCAATCCCACTTTGAGAATGGATGTGAAATTTTGTAATTTTTACGAATTTAATTTCGCCATTTTTAAGATTGACTCTTTTTTTAGCTGGTAATTGTCCTCCTTGACTTGAAGCCCAATAATCATATAGATTTCGAGCGAGTATTGGATTGATAGTCATATAACTTCATTTGCACTTTCTGACTAAGAAGTGTGGAAGAAAGAATCGAACGGTGCATTTCCATCATTTCGATTCCACTGCTTTTTTTTCTATATCTATATTTGGTCGTAAACTGATGAAATTTTATACAAGCTGAAAACGCAGGGCCCATAAACTGGGCTTCCCGACAAAGTAGGTCCAACATCTTGGCTGGATAAAAAATGTCTGTTTTTGGGCCTCCAAAGATTCCGAGCAACACTTTTCGGTAACGGATTTCCCTAAGTTTGGACCACAGGGCGAAATAACGAAAAAATTCAGGGGACCAAATCCGTAATAATAGAAAGGTTACGTCCTCGGATGCAAAAAGTCGCCTCGCCATTCGCTATTTGCTTCCTTCTAGTAGTCTCCTTTGCTTTAGCGAGGGAGGTCGCTTCTAGACACAAAGGCATCGAACCGTTAATTCAAAAATTTAAGCAACCAAAAGAAAAAAGAAAGGGATCGGGTCTCTTCTCGCGATCTTTTCGAGGTCTCTTCTCTTTTCTATATTCCATCTCCACTCTCTTTTTCTCCCGCGATAAGTTCCTCCAATCGCAGTCCCGATCGGAGGCCGAGACGAAGATGTCGACGGCGACGGCGAAGAAGGCAATGGGCGCCGGAGGCGACGCGGTGCGGCACGTGCGTGGTGGGGTCGCTGGCAAGGCCCGAGGCCCGCGGCCCCACGGCGAGCACGAGCTTCTACTCCAGTTACATGAACGCCACTCCGAGCGGCTCGGCCTACGGCAACGCCAACCTCAACCAGGGCGGCCGTGGCCGCGGCGGCAAGAATCTGTACGTGTACGTCTCTCCGATGAATGCCTCCGCGCCGTCCGGGAGGAGTGAGTGCCATCGAGGCGCATGCTTCGCGCTGGAAGTTAATGGTTGGTGATTAGAGGCTTTTGAGAATGGTGTTGATGAGGCCGACGGTTTGCTGGTGTTTGCAGGTCCGATGGACAGGATATGCGGCGCGTTGAACCGGTGTGGGAAGAGGTTCGAAGACGCCACGCGAAAAGCAGAGGCTCTCGTGGACAATGTCTGGCATCACCGTGAGTTCACTCTACAACTTTTTTCTCACAAAATGTCTGTATAATGCGTCAGCAACATTTTGGATTTGTTCGTGGAGACGTATCTGATTGCTTGCTCGCATTTATTTTTTTCTCTCTGTTTCTGCAATTCAAGCTAATGCTGTGGAAGTAACTATTCAATCAGTCCATGGAGTTTGGCACCTTGTTCTTCATTAAGGTCGATTGTCCAGCACGGTGGTTGGCTTCTGTAGTTGGTACCGCTGAGGAACTAGGATACATGGTTCATAATATGTGTATTCAATCTGCCGATTAGCTGTTGAGTGGATCAAGTCCATTGATTATTTTATCTAGAGGAGCTTCAACTTTAATGGGCCGTGCCATCTTTTTGCACTTACTCTTTTGGCAATCCATGTCGATTCCTACTTACAACAAATTGCCGAATGCGTAACATGGCACTTCGGTGGAGGGCATGGCTTGTTTTCCATCATTTTCTAAAGCCATCCAGACCCATTGGGCTCTTTGCGTGACTGATCGTTGGACTAGATAAATGACTTGGCTCTTCTTCTTTTTCCCTGTAAAGAAGAAAAATTAGCTTCGTCCTGTGAGAGCAAGCACTGCATCAGTCGGATAAGCCTGGTTTAGGTGACGAAAAATTAGATATATATATTTAATGTTTTTTTCCCGAGGAGCTCCTCACGAAATCGAGTAATGCTCGGGCATCCAGGAATGTCCCACGGTGGGGGAGGAAGATGGCACAGTTTTGAAATAGAGATAGAACATGGTACTATCCACAGGTTCTTTCACACCACCGGCGAACGCAAACGCTTCAGCCCTCTTCAATCCCCGACGACTTTCCGATGGTGTCCACAAAGCCCAACCATTCGAGGCGGGTCCTTTTTCGTTGTGCCCAGTGAACTCTTGCTGTGTATCCTCCAACTTCCGACCTTTGCTGCTACTTGGACGCCCCACCTCGCCGTCACCCCGCCGGGCCACCTGCTGCTTCGTTAACACTGCTCTTGCTGGTCGTGTCGGTCCATCACCGCCTGTCACTACTGCAACCTCCCTCTCACCGTCGTAACTCGTCCCTCGTTCACTCCATGGCCTCATGCCCATCGACGTTAAGGCGCTCCTGCTAAAAAAACACTAGCACCATTGACCCATTTGGAAGTCGGATTAGACCGCTCAGTAACCGATCACATCTAATCTATGCCCCCTCGTTGCACGTCATGCCGGGCCAAAGGGAAATTGCACTTAAGATTCGCGTCATGCATAATTGTCTGGAACGTCGACCGGCTTTTGACTTTTCAGCCGACCATTCCCAAGCTTTTCCGCCTCTCATACGTTCCGTATCGTCGGTCGCCACAAGCCCAAATCACTCACCTCCCCACGATTATCTGTCGTCGGAGATTTTATTTTTCCCTATCTCCGTAGATAAATGCACTCATCATTATTTCAAGAAAGCAGTCCTCTCATCTTTATCTTTCTTCATCTCCACACTAAAACACTCGGATTTTGCTTAGTTGATGCGTGCCGTCTCCCCTATTGCATAACCAACGCACAGAGATCAACTCCTTGGTGTTCTTCTTCTTCTATGTTGGTCTTTTAGTATAGCTATCGAAAATAATCAATGCACCATCTCTTGCAGTAAGGTCACGAAGGTAAGTTACCCATTTCGACTGAGGGGCTACTTGAAGATTTGCAGTGAACCTAACTATGACCTATCCGGCATAAATAACCGCACTATTCTCAATTTCATCGACTATACCAGCTTATACAATTAGGGTCACCTCAGAAAAATTACATATACATATATATACACACACTCAGAAGTTGTACTTTTACATGCGAATTGAAAATATGCAAAGTAGAGAAACACCTTGCACATTTTATAAAGTAGTGTATATATTTTCTACCATTTAATCTTTGTCCCACAAACTTTACGTATCGTTTTACACACAAAATTTATGAATCCTTTGTGCATTTAGCATTTTGTTTCCTCCCTACCCTAATCCCTTTGTCTGCAATAAGAGCATATAAAAAGAACTCATGGCAATCGGATCGAATTTCCAATCATTCAAACATGAATCGACCTGACCTTTTTGGATTCTCATTGTGGAAGTCAAATTCCGATCTCACATTTCTCAAATTGTTCATTTCTCCCAAAATAAAAGTCCAAGTATTAGATATGACCTCTAATAATAGGAGTCAAGCCAAACTTAGCTCTAATGTATATGTAAATATATAGGCGAATTCGTGGTGATAACCAACCCACAATAAATAGGGAAGTTAAAATGGAAAAAAATCACATTGATTTTTTTTAGGGAAAAGGACACCAAAAACCCCAAACTATGCCCCTCGAGACAATTTTATCCCGAACTTTTTTTTGGGTCATAAAAAACCCCAAACTATGCCACTTGGGATAATTTTACCCTAAACTTTTTTTTGTGCTACCAAAAACCCTAAACTATGCCACTTGGGACAATTTTACCTTGAACTTTTTTATATGCCACGAAAAACCCTGAACTATGCCACTTGAGACACATTTATCCCAGACTTTTTAATTGAAGGACATTTTCGTATTTTCACTTTTTTCTTCTTTTTTTTTTTTTTATCTTTTTATCTTTTTTTTAATCTTTTTATCTTTTTTTCTTCCCCTTTGCCATGCCGGCAGAGGGCTGCCCCAGACCGGGCGAGGGCCGCCCTCGGTCAGGCGAGGGTCACCCTCGCCAGATCCGATGGGGGCGAGGGCGGTCCTCCCCGATCCGGCGAGGCCCTCGCCTTCTGGCTAGGGCGGCCCTCGCCCGAGGGTCGCCTCCGCCAAATCAAGCGGGGGAAACCCTCGCCCGACGTCGGGGAGGGCCGCCGTCGCCAGATGAGGGCATCCCTCCCTCGACGTCGGGGAGAGCTGGCCGCGCCCCACGCCAGGGAGTGCCCCCTGGCCGGACGGCGCCGCCGACGATGGCTCTCACCGGCTTCCCTTGCCGAGAAGAGGAAGAGGAAAAAAAAAAGAAAACCGTGAAAAGACAAAAATGCCCTTCAGTTAAAAAATCTGGGGTAAATGTGTCCCAAGTGGCATAGTTCAGGGTTTTTCGTGGCATAAGAAAAAGTTCAAGGTAAAATTGTCCCAAATGGCATAGTTTAAGGTTTTTGGTGGCACAAAAAAAAGTTTAGGATAAAATTGTCCCAAGTGGTATAGTTTGGGGTTTTTTATGACCCAAAAAAAAGTTCAGGGTAAAATTGTCCCGAGGGGCATAGTTTGGGGTTTTTGGTGTACTTTTCCCTTTTTTTTATGTGCATGTCTGGTTACTTCAACAGACTGCAGCCATCATAATTGGGATGAAGCTTGGGTGAAATTAACATAATTGTCAAGATGATATCAAGACCTAAAAAGATTGAACGGAAGGATATATAGGCAGGTTTATCTCTTAGATTGTAGACTCGACTTATACTAGTGGGCTTATTTCATCCTTTTGTTTTGATCCGGTCTCGTAGAAAGAAATAAGGAACTCTTTTAGCCACCTTTTTAGCCTGATATAATTAAATCGTGTTCACATTTTCATCTTAATATCAATTTATCACCTCTATCTATAACATCAGGACTTCACATTCTAAGTTTTCATATTAGATACATAATTCAACTTAATACTAAAAATAATTTGCGTTAATGATAATTTTTCTTTAAAGAAAAACATCCTTACTATAATGCCAAGTTCTCCAACCGCCCAAAAAACATCTCTGCTACAGAAATCCTAACCGTCAACCGTTTGGCTTAAAAGAGGGCTCTTTCTTCAGATGATCATCTTACTTTTTTAGAAATGTCATCTCAAGGAATATGATATGACTGATTAAGTACAAATATCTCTCAATACGTGTTGAAAAACATGGAATCAAAGCGAAATAAAAAATCATAAGAAACTAAAACATGTAGGAAAACAAACCATTTTCCTAGAAAAAAATATCGGATCAACTCAATTCCCAACTTAACATCGAGTGAATTGCTTTTTCTGTCTTTTCACTGTAAATATATCAAGCATTTGATAGATACAAGGTCAGTCACATAATAGGAATTTAATCATTCACATTGCGAAATAGTAAAGAGTCCCATCTGTTTCGACGTCTAACTTGATCATTAAATTTGATGGAATTTGTAATATAGATTTTCTATTTGGACTGTTTGTTTCACAGAAAGTAGATGATTTCGTAAATATTTTTTCGAAAAAATGAATGAATGAAATTTTTTTCATTGTTCACGAAAATATTTAGACATAGATTATTATTAATAAATAAAATATTTCTTTATTAATTAATTATTTTAAGTCATATGAGTAATAATTTTTTGAAAAATATTTTTTAGAATCATTCATTTTAAATAAAGTAAACAATGGAATTGTCATGCTTTTTTTTTCGTGGTGAAGGCGAGAAAGAGAGAGGGGGCTCATAAAAGTAGGCACTCTGCACACTATCGTCACCCGTGCAACTTTTAATGGTGCTTTGAATTGTTCCCTCCTTTTCGTATGGCCGGAATTGCGGGTTTTGAAGGTTGAGTCAGCATACGGAGAATGCTGTCTCAGCCACCGTGATGGCTGTCACGTGAGGCCCAAGATACCCGACCCTCTCCCCCTACCCAAAAAAAAATAATAATAATAAATAAAAAATGAAAGAAAAAATAGAAGAATTAGGGTGCACATGGTAACAAATATATTTCTATTCCAGAGCTGTTTTTCTATTCTAGACTTATTTTTGGAACATAAATCTGTTTGGTAATATAATTTTATTTTTCTATTTCTAGAATAAATTTCTATTTTAAAAATATGTTTGGAATAAAAATCTGAAGTAAAATTTTTTTACTTTCCTATTTTTAGAATGTAAATTAGAAATTGTTTCTCTCTTTTCTACTTTTCACCTAAAGGAGTTTCTCGTCATCCGCCCATCACCGTCACCCCCTGCCCGCTCATTGTTGGTCGCCGCCGCCGTCACCTCCCATCTGGTCGCCGCCCACCGCCACCTCCTACCGCCGTCACTGCCCGCTATTCGAAGACTGGCAGTGGTGGTCGACCACGAGGGTTGGCTAGCGTTCAGCATTCAGGGACCAACGTCGCTAGTCACCGGCCATTTCCCACAACCGCCCCCTCCGCCTACCACCATCGCCGCTCGGGAAAGAGAAATTTCTTTCATTATCAAACAAATTTCTATTTCGAGAATAGAAATTTTGAGTTGCTATCAAACGTTTTTTTTTTTTTTTTGCTCAGAAACTCATCCAAGAATAGAAATAAAAAAATATATTTCTCTTCTAGAAATCAATTATAGCTAGAAATGTTATCATTTGCGCCGTTAGTCAGTCAAATCATTTTTGGTTACTGCCTTGTCACTTCTTCGACAGCAACAGGACTCCCACTGCCCACTGAACGCGAGGGGGGGGGGTGGAGTTCCTTTTTTTTCTTACCCTATTTCAAGGCCACCATCATGGCCAAATGTGGTGGGCACGGGGCTATATTGGTAATTTCAACCAAGCCTAAAATTTCAGATCGAGCTGGGGAGTGTAAATTAATAATGGCATATTTGCTAACGGGCCAAATAGTGTCTAATTCTATTCTTTTGTTCCCGAGAATAGATTTGGTACATAAATCTATTTGGCAAATTTTTTATTCCTGGGAATAGATTTGAAATAAAATCAAGAATAAATAAATAAAATTGCTTCTTTGTTCTCGGTAACAATTCCATAATCAAGACCAAATTTTTTTCATTTCTCATTCTCTTCTCTATCCTTTCATTTTCTCTTCTTTGTGGTTCTTCTTCTTCCTTTTGGCCGATCGCTGGCCTCGACCATGACCAACAACTGGCCAGACGAGGGCCAACGCCTCGCCAGTCCTCGGCAACGCCGAACCACAGCAAGGCTCGCCGGCCCAAGCCTCGCCATGGCTAGGTGAGGTCGACCTTGCCTAGCTCACGAGGAGGCTCGTGGCTCGAGCCTAGTTGTGGCTCGGCGTTGTCAAGGACCGGCGACGCTTCGGTGAGGGTGCCAGCCCTCGTCTAGCCGATTGCCTATTACCGACGACAAAGGAAGAAGAAGACAAAAAGGGAAAAAGAAAAGAAAAAAGAGAAAAATGTATTTAAATCATTAAAAAATTAAAAGAAAATATTTTGGACTAGAAATTTTAAGGTTCTACCAAACACATTTATATCCTGGGAATAAAAATTTTAAACAGTTACCAAACACAATTAAATGCTCATAAATTATTCCTGGAAACATAATTAAAAAGTATCATTTTTTAGTAGAAATTATTTCCGGGCACGGAAACGTTACTATGCGTACCCTAAGTTGTGTGTTTTTTACTAGTTAGAAGCATTCGGCAATAGAAATTTTTTTAAATTAATTTATTGCAATTAAACTCCCCTGATTAATAAATCCGTTGGAGTGCTTGGGGCACACCAGAAATTAATGTTTCTATTTTATTCTCTGAATAATTTTTTGCGATAAAATAAGCGTTTAATAACGATATAAAATTTATATTTTCGAAATAAAAATTTATTTGACAACATTATAAAATTTCTCCTTCTTGAATGATGGTGATCAATGATCAGCGGCGGCAGCGACGACGATAACGACAGCAGTGGTGACGGTCAACAACTAGGTAGCAGTGATGACAAGCGACAGCAATTGGTGGGTGATCAGCATGTGGTAATAAGAGAGAGCAATGAGAAAAGTTTTTGTTTCTCGTTTTTGTTCCAAAAATAGAAAAGTAAAAAATTTTAACTTCTTTTTCTATTCCAAATCTATTTCTAGAGTAGAAATTTGTTTCAGAAATAGAAAAATGAAGTTGCGTTACCAAATATATTTTTATTCCAAATTTATTTCTAGGAATAGAAAAATAGAAATGATTTTATGTGGACCCTAACAATCCTAGAGAAATTCTTGACAATACAGCGGCGGAAAAACACAAGCTTCAATTATCATTTGAGCAGAGTAAGGGTCAGTCTCCTCACTCTTTCGGAAAGTTCTCCACCCCCTAAATGAACTTGTAACACTGCTTCAGCATATTTTCAGAGTTAGTCCAGAGCAATGACGAGAGAGAACAGTCCACCCTTGGCAAATACTCTTGAAAACGGACCACTTCCGCAACTTGCATCAACGATGTTTCCTCCCAATACTGGCTTGAGGAATCCCATAGTCAATTCGAACTGCAGTCATAATCTCATGGTCAGTAGCACTACACGCATTAGATACCTAGCTTTAGCCCAAGTTCAACGACATTGAGTTGAATGTGCATCTGTTTGATGGCATAGGTATCTCTTCAGTAATTTTTCCTGGTTGGCAACCGCTTTTCTCTAAGCAGGACCATTTCCAAGATGGCTAATCCTTGCAACAGAACAAGTCTTGCAGGCCATCCATCATTTATCTAAATGAGGACATTGAGATGACCGATTTTTTTGGAACTGAAACCCTCAAAATAATTGACACCGCCACAAAATAAAACAATCTTTCGAATAACAACAACACGCAGACCAATTCTGTAACAAATGGTAGTGACAAGCGTACACGAAGCAACCTCTGAGTAGCTGTGGTGGCATTACTGTTTGCCTTATTGCAACCTTGTGTCATTATGGCAGCACTTGGGTGTCCTTTAGTTTGATTGTATCCGAATGATAGCTACACATCATCTTTGTACACCTATTCTTTCATTGGACTCGATTGGTCTCAGATAAGTTTACTGCATTTTGTGCTCTTTTTTTGGTCTAGCACTACGGCTGATAAAAGTAGATATGTTTCCGAGATGCCCAATAAATCTCAACTATAATGTAAAATTGGTGTAATTATTTGTCTTGGTCTATAGTTGTCTCTATAATGTAGATCAAAATTGGTTCATGTGAATGGTCTTATCAAAGAACTTGTATTGACGGATGTAGAATTCGCTAAAGAGCAAGTGAATTATCATATGGTCATTTTTTGTATGTTTAATTCAATTTTATCTCAAATCTATGAGATATTTGCTTATCCAGAATTCTTTGAAAGATATGTACGGCAATGTTGATAATGTCTTTGAGTTGCAACAGGAGCTTGCTTAGTATCAGTCACCAAAACATCTTGATCCGAAGTCCTCGCTCACCATGAAACCTCGACACCCCCCCCGAAACCGAGCATCGCCACCACCCTGTCCATGCCGCTCACCATCCTCCTCCTCTTGCTCTGCCTCTGCTCTTCCCCTGCCAATTCCGACCTCAAGTCTAACAAAGCCGCTCTTGTCACCCTCCGGTCCTCCCTGCATGGCCGCCCCCTTCTCTGGCACCTCTCTGCCTCCCCGTGCTCCTGGGAACGCATCAAATAACCTTCTCCAGGCTGAGCGCTCTGTATTTAGAACAGAATGACTTCACCGGGTCAATTCCGGAGTTGAATTTGAGGCTTGATCAGTTCAACACGTCTCGTTCAATCAGCTGAGCGAGGCTATTCCGACCCCATTCTTAGGCATTCCTAAGAGAGCTTTTGAGCCTTGGCAATGCGACAGTGGCAACGACGAGCAGTCATAAGTTGTCCAGTAGAGCAATTGCAAGCATCGCAGTGGCTTCCTTGCTAATGTTGCCTAGTGATCGTTTTCTTGGGATCAATTCAAAAAAAAACCCCAAACTTTAGGTCCAGTGCCAAATATACCCTGAACTTTTTTTTGTCTCAAAAAAAATCCCAAACTTTAGGTTCAGTCCCAAATCTGTCCTAAACTTTTCTTTGTCTCAGAAAAAACCCCAAACTTTTAGTCAATTCCCAAATATATCCCAAATTTTTTTGTCAAAAAGAAAATCATCAAATTTTACTCTACTCCTAAATTTGCCCTCATTAGCCTCTGTTAAACCCTAATTTTTATGTCCTAAAATGGTTTTATTTTGAAATTAATTTTCTATGACATCTTGCTTATGTGTGTTTATTATCTATGTGAAAATGCCATGTTAAGTTGGGACTGGATCATGGGGTATATTTGAGAATAGATAAAAAATTGGTGATTTTTTTTAGTACAAACAGACTATAAAAACCCAAATTAGTTAATTGCAACTTGTTATTTAATTTAGTAATTTGATAGTAAAATTTAACGGAAACTAATAGATGGTAATTTGTTCTGGTGGTCAAAAAATTAATTTTAGGTAAATTTGTCATATGTGTACCAATTTGAGATTTTTCATGATATCAACTCTTTTTTTTAGACAAAACAAAATTCGGGATATATTTGGGACTAAAATTAAAGTTTAGGGTTTTTTCTTAGACAAAAGAAAAGTTCATGGCAGATTTGGGACTGAACCTAAAGTTTGGGATTTTTATTGAGACAAAAAAAAGTTCGGGATATATTTGAAACTTGACCTAAAGTTTGGGGTTTTTTTTGGAATTGATCCCGTTTTCTTAATATGTTGTTGCATGAGGAGTGCCAAGAAGAAGCACGGCAGTTTGGAAAAGACCGAAGCTTCAAAGCGATCCAAAATCGGCATCCGCACTGTCGGGAAAACTAGCGATGCTAGCGGAGGGTTTAACAGCCTGGAAGGGGACTTGTTGAAGACATTGAGCTCGGACTGGAATCGCCGTGGCCGTGAAGAGGCCAAAAGACAAGTGAGCAATTCCGAGGGCGAGTTCGGAGAAAAAATCAAGGAAATCGGATCGATGAATCACAAGTAATCGGTGCCTCTGGTGGCTTAACATTATAGCGGAGATGGGAAGCTTCTGGTTTCTGAGTACATTCCCACAGGAAGCTTTATCTGCTCTATTGCACGGTAAGAATCTGAAGTCGAGTTTTGTGCACTTATGTTGGATTGTTAATCAGAGACTAATAGTGTATCGTTTTCCTCCACCGAACAATTCCATGATGAGTTTCTCAATTATAGGCAATAACGATGCTGGGTGGACGTCGCTTAGTTGGGACACAAGGTGTCACATCCCGCTCAAGACCGCGCAAGCAGTCATGCACATCCACCCATGAGGTACCAAGGCCTGCAGTTCCATTTCTTTTCAAAGCTATTTATGTTAGAATATTTAAATAATAAATAATACTTATCTTTTAGAGAAATTATCCAGTGAACTTGCTACACGTACTAAATCGAATCTAAGTCGCCAGATCTAGCAAAACTTGGCCAAACCCAGCATTTCCATAGTCCACATTCAATTGAGTACCATGTAATGCACTCTTTGCAACAATTCCCCCTTTTCCATTGTGGAATTTCCTTCATGACATCTCCATCTAGATGAATGCCGGCCAGCTACTAAAGCTAAAAAGCCCATCTACTAGAAGGCCCAAATCAAAGGCCCATTTAACCCTTTCTAGCCATCCCTCTGGCAAGCAATCTCGGGTCAGGGCCTTTCATGGAGGAGCCCACTGCATTGTAGGACCGGTTTAAAGTTCAGGAAACCGATCCAATTCGTCCTATTCATTGATGAATCAGAGGTCAAGTAGAGTCAATCTAGGTATTAAATCCTACATTTTTTTCTATCACAAAAATTATTCAAAGCAAGACTTAGGTTCTACTCATGATTTGATTGACTAAGCCAGTTGCCAAAGTGATATGCTAAAACTAAAATCAATGATCTAATCTTTAATTTTTTCTAAGTGTTTATCAATCACAATCAATTAATACATTGAATATTTAATTAATTTAATTTAAACCTTTTATCTACAACATTAATAGATATTGTATAGAAAATTACCATCGACAAATTATTGCATATCGTACGGTAAAATTTCCATTCGCATTCACTCGGAAAAGGGAAGACCAATCGATTTTTGATTTTGAATATTGCAACCGACATTATTGCGGAGAGAGCCGTTGCATCAATTTACCTTTTGAACTCTGACCAACGTTCGGCTTTCCTATTATGTGAGGGTTAAATTTGGAAGAACCGGAAAAGTGAGGAGAAATACCCGATCTAACCCCCCACCGCTCTTCTTCTCCGTCGTTCGTGCCTTCTTTCTTTGTTCTTCGTCTACTCGTTCCCATTCCTCTTTCCTCTCCCGGCGGAGCCCCCGTCGCGGCTGAGCCGGCGACGGCGGTGCCAGATTCTGCTCGACTGAAAAGGGTGGCGGAGCCACATCTGGCTCCGCATGCGGCCTATCATCATTGACGACGCAGAGAGAGAGAGAGAGAGAGAGAGAGAGAGGGCAAGGCGACTGGGTTGGGCGCTGCGGCGGACGCAAGGCTGGGCGGCGGCGCGTCGGTTCGCTCTGTGAGTCTCTGGAAACTCAGATCGCTAATAAATGTTTCTATTTTTCTTCCTTGACGATGAAATGTTGCTTGCTGCTGGTGGTTGTTGATTGTCCTGTTCTTGCTCTGTTGAGATTTCTTTAGTTGTAATCTTGTCGTGAGTTTTCTGGGATTGTTTTCTTTTTCCTTCTTTTATTGTGGGGGCTCGTGTGATTTTGTCTTGCTGTACCGCACGACGATGGTGCTGCCGGTGTTGTGGTAGATTATCATCCGAAAGAAAACTAGCGCGAGGACTAAGATGAACTAGAATCTCGCAAAATTTCTCTCTGCCGTTTAGAGTTTCACATGCTTTTCGAATTTTCATACGCCTCGATAAATAGCGATCTTGGCGAAGTGCCTTATGTTGTGCTGTTTCTGACGTTACACAGATCCTCAAGCTAAACCTTGCCATTGTCTTGCAAAAGATCTCTCGACTCTGCTACTTTTTTCAAGTACAGTCCAATAGAAGTGCTTAAACCATCTGCTGTTCGGCATTTTCTTAAAAAAAAAATTTCCCAGCCATCTTGGATTTTTATCTTGAAAACTGTCTCTTAAAACTAACGTTCGTCTTCTGTAGCTTTCGAATCAGTCTTTGAAATTGGGTTTCTAACAAAGCCTTCTGATTATTTCGCTTTGAGAATGGACAGGTTTTCTTTTTACTCAATATAATCAACCAAAACTAAAATTATTTAAATCCTCTTGAAGTTGCACTGCTTTTCTGAGATGTCTTTCCTTTGCCACCTTTCTCGCTCTCTCCTTGTTCCTTCTGTATTTTTTTTTTTCAATTTTCGAAAAAGACATAATATTTCGACAACGACAGTTTAACAAGTGCATCAAATAATCTTCTTCTTTTCTTTTTTTTTTGCGTCAAAGAGGCAATAATTTCAGTATGACAAGATTTCCTAATTTTTGTAAAAAGTGCCAGTATTCTTTGAAAGGTCTTACATTACTCGGGACTTCTTCCAAATAAAGCAGCTTTCCACGTCTTGAGTATTTCATTTTTGACTGGATGGTTTCTCTTTTACTCACATATCATTTTTAAGTCGATGGAATAGTATATGGGTTTTCTTGAAACAACTTTTTTAACTGAAATGCTTTTTGTAATGTGAGTTTTCACACGAAAGATATTTTTATGCAGCCGTTAGTGCAAAGGACTTTGTTTTGATATATAGTTTTGATATTTTGTTCAAAAGATTATTTCTATAAATATCTTTCAAGTAATCTTGGCATCGTTTTGTTTACATTTGTCAATAAAAATCGAGGATCTCATTGACAACAGATTTTGAAAATGTGCCATTCTTCTTTAAATGGTCATATTTTACATGAGACCTTTTTTTTTCCAAAATAATAGCAACCTTTCACAATTTGAAGCATTTCAATTTTTTACTGATGATTACTTTTTCCCTAACTACAGGTCAAATTAAATAGTATATGGCTTTTCTTGAAACAACTTTTTCATTTTCTTTTAAACTATGAGTTTTCAACACCAGACTTTTTATGCAGTCCTTACAATGCAGAAAAGTTCATTTTGATACATATATTTTTGTATTTAGTTCAAAAGTGAAATTTTTTTAATACCTCTCAAGTAATCTTGGCATCTTTTTGTTACATTTCTTAAAAAAAAAAATTGAAAATCACTGTGAAAAGACTTTTTTCATCTGTAAAATGTGCTGCTTTTCTTTGAAAGGTCATATTCAACCTCAGACTTCTCCCCAAATATTGCAAGTTTGCACGTGTTGAAACCATTCAGTTTTTATTAAATGGTTTTTTTTCCTTAAATTTTATTTTCAGGGCAATTAAATATGGTTTATGGCTTTTCTGGAAACAACAGAGGCTTCTTTCTCTGCGAATTTTCAAAGCAAGGACTTTTTATTCAGTCCTCAGAGCCGATGGCTTTGTTTTGATATATAATTCTGGTATTTCATTCAAAAGACATTTCTTATAAATCTCTTTCAAGTAATCTTTGATATCTCTTTGTTAAGTTTTTCTATAAAAGATTGAAGATCTTGGTGACAAGACTTATTATTTCTGTAACAAATGCCATTTTTCTTGGAAAGGTCAATATTTCATGTGAAATTTCTTCAAAATAATTGCAATCTTGCATGTTTTGAATCATATAATTTTTTACTAAATGGTGTTTTTTTCCTCGCAGTCTATTATTTTGGTAAGAAGCGTGTTTCTTTGAAAGGTCACGCGAGACTTCTTCCAAAATAACTGCTACTTTTCACCCGATGAAGCATTTCATTTTTTGACTAAATTGAGTTTTCTTTCCTTACATTCTATTACCAGTCTGTTGTTGAGATAACTTTTTTACTAACAGGCTTCTTTGGTAATACGAGTATATACAACAAAGCCTTTTTATGCAATCATTTGTGCAGAGAACTTTGTTTTGATATATCATGTTGGTATTTAGTACGAAAGCAAAACAACATTTTAATCCCTTTCAAGTAATCTTGGCATCTTTTTCTTATGTTTCTTCATATAAAATTCAAGATCTCGGTGACAAACGTTCAACTTTTTTTGTAAAAGGTAAGTTTTTCTTTGAAAGGTCATAATTTACATGAGACTTGTACCAAAGTAACTCCCTCTTTTTCATGTTAAAAGCATCTCTTTTTGACTAAATGATTCTTTTTTTGACCTTTCTCGAAACAACTTTTTCCATTGAAAGGGTTCTTTCCACTACAAGTTTTCTCCCCCAAAGACTTTTTATGGATACTTCAGTGCTGATGACTTCGTTTTGATGTATAGATTTTGTTTCTTGTTTAAAGGTCAATTGTTTAAATACCTTTCAAATAAGCTTGGTATCTTTTTGTTATGTTTCTCAATAAAAAGTAACTCCCTCTATTCACCGTTTAAAGCATTTCATTTTGGACGAAATGGTTTTTCCCCCTCACATCCTATTTCAACGACAGTTGAACAGTATATGGCTTTTCTTGAAACAACTTTTTCCACCGAAAGGCTTCTTTCTACTATGAGTTTTCACATGAAAGATGCAGTTATTTGTACAGTGGACTTTGCTATATAATTTTGGTATTTTGTTCAAAAGGCAATTTTTATATATCTCTATCAAGTAATCTTGACACCTTTTTCTTACATTTCTTGTAAAACATTTTGAAGTTCTCAGTGACAATACTCATAGATTTTTATGCTATCATTGATGCAGAGGACTTTGTTTTGATATTTAATTTTGGTATATTACTTTCCCCTCGGGTTATGCTGGCATCTTTTTCAAGATCTCCAGAACATGATATTATTTTTTTTAAAAGTGACGTTTTTCTTTGGGAGGTCATATTTTACATGAGACTTGTTACAAAATAACTCCCATCTTATCTCATTTTAAGCCTTCCGTTTTTGACTAAATAATTCTTTTTTCCTCACATTCTCTTTTAAGGGCCAATTAGGTGGTATACCGTTTCCACTAAATGGGCTTCTTGTTACTACGAGTTTTCACCCAAGGACTTTTCATGCATTTTTCAATGTTGATAACTTCGGTTCAAAAGCCAATATTTAAAAGTATCTTAAATAAACCACATCTTTTTGTTATGCTTCTTGATAAAGAATTGAACATCTTGGTGACCACTCTTCTTTTTGTAAAAGGTGCCAAGCCAATATTTAAAAGTATCTTAAATAAACCACATCTTTTTGTTATGCTTCTTGATAAAGAATTGAACATCTTGGTGACCACTCTTCTTTTTGTAAAAGGTGCCATTTTTCTTTGAAAGGTCAGACTGCTCAACTTTTCGCGTGTGGAGAATTTCATTTTTGACAAAAAAAATTTCCTCAAATTCTATTTCCACGATGGCCTTTCTTGAAACCACTTCTTCCACTTTAAAGATTCTTTCTACTATGATTTTTCACGCAAAGACTTTATACGGTCCTTAGTGCGAGGCTTTATTTGATACATAATGTTGGTGTTGTTCTAAAGGCATTATTTAT
>MU090293.1:0-17369 GCA_014858505.1 Corymbia citriodora subsp. variegata
TAGTTGTATTAAATATTTTCTAGCATTAGATTAAGTTAAATAATTAATGTCGCGTGACATATAGTTTGCATATTAGGTTGTACATTGCGTGTTATTATAATTAGACATTTTTGCACATCATCGCATGCATTGCACTTATTATTTTAGGCCTCATTAAATAATTTAAAACCTTTAAAAAATTGAATGGTTGCATGTTAATTAGAAATCATATCTAGGATCATTGATGTGATTTTTTAAAAAACTAACATTGCAGATGCTTTCGTTGCTTTGAGATAAGTATCTCTTCCCGGTGCTTGCAATTTATTTATTACTTTGCTTTATTGAGTGTTAAATTATGATTGCGCACTCGCATGATCACATTGCATGTTAGGGATTAAATTAAAATCAATCCAAACTGCCTACAAATCATTTTTTTCAAATAAAAGAGAAAATGTACCGAAAGGGCGTTAGAGAAATCTAACGTAATCAAGTCCCCGATCCCATAGTCTCTGGTTCGTAGGAGTAAAGTAACTCTCCTGTGCTTTACTTGGGTTTCTAATCGACCCACCAAAAATAGATTAGTGGCGACTCCTAAGTAAAAATCATTGGCATGTTAAAAAAACTTAAACTCTAAGTCGCGAATTGGTATGGGCTTGGGAGAGCCCGAACTAAGTTTAGGCTTAGTAATCCATTAGCCAAACCCTAGGTGGTGCACCCGAGGTGAGGTCGCGACATTAGTCCTAAAATTATTGTACATATGGCAATTTAGTTTTGAACTTTCCTATTTTGTTGGGACATTTGCATGATATTTCGAGAGTCATTCCGGTCCCTCTCGAGCTGCAATGAGTATGCTTGTAAATCAAAATCTTAGGCAGTTAGGAGTCATCTGGCCGTTATGGTAGGCACACATCTCTTTGTAAAATAAGGGCAAGGTTTTGCTGATCTGATCATTGACTAGCCAAAGCCACAGAATTTTCGTAGTCGTGGATCGGGGCATTTCCTTAAGGAGAATTCGAACTTGCATCGGTTGTACGGCCAAAGCAGCATCCAACCACAGAGACAACAACCCGTCGGGTCTCATTCTCAAAATATTTCAAAAACAAATGCAAACTTGAGCAAATTGTTTGGATAAAATGTGACAAATAATCATGTAGTCAGGACCATAGGTTTTGGTGGTTCATGAGGCTTGCTGAACTTTGTTCATGAAGTATAATCACGTAGTCAGGACTATAAGTTATTTTTTTTTTGGTAAGGTAAGTATTATAAGCTTTCAAGCAATGGATCCTATACAAGGAAAGGCGAACCACGGCACCGACACTCACTCTGCAGGACAAATAGGTCACTGGAGTGAGGGGGTACTGCGGACGTACCAAAGAGATACAGAAAACATGAACTAAACAAAATAGACTGAGGAGCCATTCATAGGCTTCACTCGGGACCTGAATCAAAAATACTATGGTCTATTCCCCATCCCTGCTGCATACGCCTATTGCTGGGGTTGTCCTCCACCCTTTTAAACGCCAGCGCCTTGTCCTTGATTGCCTTGGAGAGGTATTGTTTCATGTTTGACACATGTACATTCTGCGCTCGGAAGATAATATTGTTTCTCGTCTTCCAAATAATGTAGCAAAGGGTGCCAAAGGAAAATCGAGCAATTTCCTTTGAGAACCCTCTACCAGACAGCGAGTTGATGGCCCATAGAAGATTATCCGGCCATGAAGAGTTATACCAAAGAATGTTACATTTGGAAGCCCAGGACATGGCTAGGGAGTTAGGAAGACCACAGTCAAAAAAAAGATGGTCGACCGAGTCGGGTTGAGTATTACAAAAGGCACATGCTACATTAGTGATCCTACCAAAGGACATAAGATATACCTGGGTTGGGAGGCGGTTTTTGGTAATCAACCAAAGGAGAAATTGGTGTCGAGGGACGATGGCCTTACTCCACACAAAGGATGACCAAGGAACCGCATGGGATTTCCTACGGATTGCTGCCCATGCTGATGCAATCGAAACTTGCCTGAGGGATCCTCTTTCCAAGTGAAAGAGTCCGTGCCGTGAGTGAGAGTGGGGACCATGAGATGCCAAGATGAGAGTTCCTGGAGAATTGTTTGACCAAGGGGAGAGTATATGTCCGCTACTTTAGCTTCCCTAGTGAGGTCTGATTGGTAAATGTAGGAGTTGGAGAAGAATACAGTAAGAGGACCTATATCAAGCCAAGGGTCGAACCAAAGTGAAGTGGACAGGCCATCACCTATCTTCCATTTGAAGAAGGGGAGGGATTCCCTTCTAAGTGCCAGAATCTTCTTCCAGGCCCATGAGCAAGTAGTGGGAGGATCTGAATTCCAGAACTCTTTTCTTTTGAGATGGATGGCATGGATCCATTTACACCATAAGGATTCTTTGTCAGTAAAAAGATTCCAGATGTGTTTGATCATGGCAGCTTTATTGCTATCCCGAATCCTGCGAAGCCCTAGGCCTCCTTCCTGCTTGGGGAGGCAAACATCTTCCCAAGACACTTTTGCTCCACTCGGCCCCATGGCCGGGCCCTTCCACAAAAACTGCCTGCAAATTTGTTCTATTTTGTGTACTACAGACGAAGGCAACCAGAAAATGGATGCCCAATACACATGGATTGAATGCAAGACTGATTTGATAAGTTGTAATCGACCCGCAAAAGAGAGGAAGCGATGGGTCCAGGATTGAACTCTAGCAGTAATGAGACGTACCAGGGCATGGCAATCCACTTTATTCAACCTCAGCGTAATAATAGGCACACCCAAATACTTGACTGGAAAGGACCCCAGCCTAAAGCCAAAGGCATGCAGGATTTGGTCTCTGACCTCCAAAGAACCTCCGGAAATAAAAACTTCACTTTTGCTGGGATTCGGAGCCAATCTGCTCCAGGCAGAGAACAAGTCAAGTCCATCCTTGATGCAGGAAATAGAGGTTGAACTGGCTTCACTGAACAAGAAAACATCATCAGCAAAGAAGAGATGTGAAAGACGAGTAGTCCTGCATCTCCAATAGTATCGGTACTCCGGGCGCCGGGTATGGGAGTTAATGATTCCCGTAAATACCTCCATAGCTAAAGTAAAGAGGTAGGAGGATATAGGGTCGCCTTGCCTTAGTCCACGCCCAGTAGAGAAGAATCCATGAAGTTCGCCGTTCATGGCGATGGAGAACTTCGGGGAGCGAACACATACCATTATTAGCTTAATGAAGTGGTTTGGAAACCGAAAAGCTTGAAGAGTAGTTTCCAGAAAATCCCAGTTTAGGGTATCATATGCCTTCCTGAAGTCCACTTTAACAGCGCATTTTGGAATATGCGGCTTGGAATGAAATCCACAAAATAATTCTTGGGTAAGGAGGATGTTATCAGTAATCCTCCTTCCTTTCACAAAAGCAGTTTGGACTGGGCTAATGAGATCTGGGAGAACTGCTGCAATACGCTTTGAGAGAAGCTTAGTGATGCACTTGTAGATAGTATTATAGTACGCAATAGGTCTATAGTCTGTCACCGAGGTGGCATTATGGACTTTAGGCACCAAAACAATGATAGAGTTATTAATCTCCTTTAGTATACGTCCTGAGTCAAGGAAATCCAAAACAGCTATTGTTACTGAGGGACCCACTATGTCCCAGTTCTTCTTTAAAAAATCTGCATTATAACCATAAGGTCCCGGGGCTTTATTCCCAGCAAGGGAGAACATGGCATCGCGGACCTCCGATGGTAGAAAAGGCTGAGATAAGAGTGTGACCTGATCATCGTTGAGCGGAGACTGAATGAGTTCCATGAGCTCCTGAATGGATGGTCTCATGGGCACCTCTACTGGGGCAAGAACCTCTTGGAAGTAGGAGACAAACACCTGTTGAACCTCTCCCGGATCAGTAACCAACTGACCAGAACTATCCAAAACCGAGATGATTCTGTTGCGAAGATGTCGATGGTTGACTGATTGGTGAAAAAATTTTGTATTTAGATCCCCTTCTTTGAGCCAGCGTATTCTTGACTTTTGCCTGAATAGAGATTCCTCCTGTAATCTGAGGGCATAGAAGTTCTTGAGCTGGATATGCTCTAAGGCCATCAAGCTCTCATTTTGAGGATCTTGAGTTAGAGCTTCTTGAGTATCAGTAAGGGCCTGTTTGGCATCATATGCTCTCGTGGAAATATCTGAGAAGGCTTCCTTGTTGAGAGTCTTCAAACGGCCTTTAAGGAGTTTGAGACGACCATATAGCTTGAACATAGGAGAATCCCTAATTTGTGTTTGCCAAACCTGGGAAACTATCATGGAGAAGTCCGGGTGATTCATCCACATATTGAAGAATTTGAATGGTGAACGTCGAGGATTTGGTGCAAGAATCCTTACAACCATTGGTGTATGGTCCGATATGCCCGGGGCAAGGAAAGATGCTTCTGAGTAGGAGAACAATGTGCACCAGGCATTATTAACAAGTACACGATCTATTTTGCGTTGTTTCCTGTTGACACCTGAAAAGGATGACCAAGTGAACCGGAACCCAACATACCTTAGATCAAAAAGCTCCGCCTATTGAAGACATTCCTTGAACTCATCGAACGCAGGAATCCAAGTATCTGGGCTGCTCATACGGTCTGAGGAATCCAGGATTGCGTTAAAGTCGCCAGCCACCAACCATGGGCTGTCTTTTAGAGAGGAGCTTAAATGTATTAAGTCATTCCAAAGAGTTCTCCTGGTAACAAAAGTGTGCTCACCGTATACCACTGAGAGATATATACTAGTCCCAGAAGACAATATTATAAGAGCACCATGAATAATCTGGCTAGACATATGAAGAACATTAAAGGCCACCAAAAGCGGGTTCCATCCAACCCAAATACGGCCACGAATAGAGAAAGCATTATTTGCAGTCCAAACCCATCCAGGAAATAAACCAGATGATATGGTACCAAATCTAGGAGGTGGTACCTTGGTCTCTATCAATCCAACGCAACATAAATGATTAGACTTTACAAAATTCCTGACTTCAGACTGTCTGACCGGGTCTACAAGACCCCGGACATTCCAAAAACCAACATTCATTTATACCAGCTATACTACCCAAAAAACTAGGAGGCTTACCTCCTTAAAGGTCGCCCTTGGCTACTCGTCAATGCCGGTTTGTTAGGAGCGGACATTGACTTGGAGGGAGGTGGAAGCTGACCAGCTTTATTCTTTTCATGGGGAAGAGTTACTACGTCATCCAAGTCGTCTTCCGAAGAAAACGAAGCCGAGGCGTAGAGATCCACTACTCCTTTTGCTATCGAGGGTGTAGTCTGGGGGTTGGCCCTTTTCATCGTGCTCTCTACCACCTTGGATGTCGAACGTGTGGGAGATGGTCGCAAAATAGGGTACTTACGACTTTTGACTTGCTGCCATCCTACCGCCTCAGCAGTGTCTATTTCAATCGGGGGGGTGATCCGACCAGCCGTGTCTGCATTACAGGGAACTTGAACATAAAGGTCCAGTGCTGCCATATCAAAAGCTCTAGGAAGGGGGGGGGGGGAGTTGAGGATCGAGGGAAGCCTCCACAGCAGCTTCCAACATTCGGCAGGATGGGTCTTGACCAGCATCAGCTTATCCGACTTCAGCAGAGGAAAGGCTCGACAGAGGGAGAGCTCGGCAACCAGCAGCAGAAAGATCAGCAACAGGGGTCCTCCCAGTAAGAGCTTCATTCGAGAGGGCCAATGACGATCGGGCAGGATCCTGGCTCGCTTCATCCTCAGCCCCAGTAGTCGCCTTCACTAAAGCAGCAGCAGGAACATAGGACCTTGTAGCAGGAACTTCATCCGGGAGGGCCAATGACCGGGCAGGAATCTGAGTTGTTTCTTCATCAGCTACAGCAGTTGCCTTCAGAGTTGCAGCAGCAGGAGAGATGGAGACTCTTTCTGAAAACCTGACTTCACTCGAAGTGTTCTATACAGGTTGTTTGGTTGACTGCAAGGGTGGATAAAGACCAGCTGAAGTCTCCACAACAGCGAGCTCCATTGGAGCCATAACCGGGCCAGCAGGGGGGGTTAACTGTTTCTCCTGGACAGGGGTTTGCTCGGGGCATTTTTGCCCAAAAGTTCCGCAAATTTTACACGAAACCGGCTTCCACTCGTACTCCACTTCCACCAAACGAGCTTCCCCATTTATGACCACCTTCAACGAGTCACAGCGGTCCTTTGTTGCTAATATTTCAACACATACTCTTGCGAAGGAAATCATATTTAGTTGCTCCGTACGTTGGTCAACATACAATGGTTTACCGATACATCTTGCAATAGCACTTATTCCCGGGGCAGACCAGAGATCATAGGGGAGATTTTTCAGCCGTACCCATTCCGGGACCGAGGTATGGCTTCCCTTACGCAGTTCCAGTAAGGGGCGCCATTGCTGCAAAATTAATGGCACCCTTGCCACAGTTATAGGACCTCCTTCGACTACCTTCCTACGGAATTCATGATCCGGTATATGAAAGAAATAAAAGCCTTGGTCGTTCGCTTTAATGTCCTTTAGTTGGTGTCCCCAAAGGTGTCTCAAAGCTGTCTCGATCAACTTGAAAGGAAGCTTTTTACCAATGAAATACCCAACTAGGCATTCCTTCCATAAAGAGTCAGCTGCTGCCAGAATTTGATCCAATAGATGCACAACATTCTCTACAACATCAGTATGAGGTATATAGGATAGAGAGTAACCTTGAGTTGCTAATTTTGCGACATTCGCCCAAGAGCGAACCGCTGGAGGCGAGGTGCCTTTTTGTTGGGGCAGCGGGGTCTGATTTCTTAGGCCTCTCCGAGTCCCAACTTCGCCTGGGCTAATTAACAGAGATTCCCGACTACTAGAAGGGTTCCCTCCCTTTCCCGCCCCGACTACAGAGCTCAGAGGATTAAAGTTCAGTGCTGTCCCTTTGCCTTTCGCACGTTCATGGGACAGCAGCCAAGCCTTCGGCGGCCTGCTACAGCTACGCGCACGATCTCCACCCATCTTTGAGTGGTTATGACAGTCTATACGCTCAAGCACAAGAGAATTCATAGGAAGAGCTGGTAGATTCGCAGCATCCATGGGAAATAGCAGAAACAGAGCCCTAGCATTTTGCACCAGAATGTAGGGGGATTTGGGGGTTACCTAAGCAATTGGACCTGGAGGAAGGGAAGATCCGCAACTGCTTTACATCTTCTTCGACTTCCAGTTTTCGCCGGCACCGGGGCCGCCTGAACGGGGAAGCTCTGTGTTCGGAGCGACAGTAAACGCGAGAGAGGCTCGAGAGCGAGGCTGAAAGCTTTAGCTTTTTCATAAGTTATATGTACTTGTACATTTGTATTATGCATTGATGCTACAAGGCGTGCAAGTTCTTGTATGTGTTGACATGAATATCATTATAGATGTGGTTAATGCATTTCTACCTTGTTTTATCATAAACCATGTCAGCTCACCTCGTGAGATTCACCAAACAAAATTGACTTATATACATTACTTAGTCTAATTCGAATTTTCTTTGAGTAGGAATTGTTGAGCTGACACACAATTAATTGAAAATCAGCTCTCTCTCTTACATGCATGTGGGCTTTCACAATCATCGTACTCACTATTCACGAATCTCGGTTTAGGCCAATAGAGTTTATTCTAATGCATTGTTTATAATAAAGAAAAAAATGAAAAATAATCATTACATTCTTACATAATATCACGGTTACTTTAGGTGATAATGTCAATGCGTCCGTCATTACACCTGAAGCGTATAAACGTTATTGTCTATTTAAAACCTTTAGTCAAGGTGAAATTATGATTTTTTTAAAAGATTATTGGGCCCAGCTCTGGTCATAGTCACCAACTTCAAATTGTTGTCAATATGCATTATTCCATGAGAGCTTAGAAGTTACTTTTGTCTCAAAAAGTTATTTCAACAAATCTGGAGTTCACACTACTAACCCCACTACCTTCCTTTTGTCTCAATAAGTTATTTTAACAAATCTAGCATTCACACTACTCCCCCAGTGCGTGCATCGCACCTGCCTTTTTCCATCGATCCAACAATATGAATTCGTATCTGACCCACAAAGAAGAAGATGAGTAAAGGGCCTTCATGAGTTTAGAGGAGTGAAAATAATTTTACAAATTATAATGAGTCATTATGAATGCAGGTGCAGAAGGTGACCCACAATTTCGATCAGAAATCTCGCAATCAAGTTGATATCGAATATAAATCTAAGACAGCTAGTGAAAGGTACGCCCTTATGACTTTGTAATATATTATTAAACAAAAATACTTTGGAAGAATCCTCGTACCCATATTGCTATGAACATGCACAACTCGAACTCCCGTATTTTATCCTTTGACTCGTTGGCAAACCAATTGTGAACGCACATAATTTACTCCTTATTTAACTTCGAAACACAAAAGGTGTGAACATGGCCATGTGATCATGTTCTTTCTTTCCAAGTGTGAACGCAAATAGTTTCAGTCATTTCTTTTCTTTTCTTCAACCCCAATGCTTCATATTCTATTACCATCTATGCTGAATTCTATCTCCTTTTTAACTGTTTCCAACAGCTCGGACTCTAACCTTTTTGTCTCACTCTCACCATTCAGAGGTAAGAAATGTTAACAACTCGGGTGATGGCAGGACAACCTTTTGCGCACCTTGACAAGACCGCGTTTCCAGGCGAAACATACAAAACAAGTCAAACATATTACATTTATACTAATTCGGCTCTAAACTTTTCAATTAGACCAATTGAATCATAAACATTTTCATATTAGTACCAATTTAGTCCATTTGACCAATTAATGTCGAAAATTGCTGACATTGATGCCATCCGATCGACATGACGCAACCGACGCTGTATGGATATTTTTAATAATATTAAAACATGTTTTTGAATTTAGTGAATTTTTTTTAAAAAAAATTGAATTTTGTTCCCTTACCCCTCTCTTCCTCCTCTTTCTAGAGGCCATCGCTGCCCACCGACCATCAACTATTGGCCATAGCCATGGCTGATAAGAGTTGGTCTCACTTGGGCGAATTTGCACTCGCCGGTCATAGGCAAGGGTTGGCCTCACTTGGCCGAGGGCAAGCATCAACCGTCCATGCATGGCCAAGCGAGGCCCCCCTTACTAGATTTGGAAAGATTGGACGAGGTTGATCCTTGCGTAGGCTAGAGCAACCTTGCCATGCCTCACCTGAGTGAGGGTTGGCCTTGCTTGGATGATGGGGAGGCCCAGCGAGCCTCGCTTGGGCAACGGCGAGGCCCTACGAGCCTCACTTGGGCGATGGTTGGTCTAGGCGAGACCCAATGAGGCATTGCGAGGTTGCTCCAACTTGGGCAAGGGTTGGCCTTGCTCGACCTTGCCAGATCTAATGAGGGGGCCCTCACTTGGATGGTCCGTGCTCACCCCCAGCTAGGTGAGGCCAACCCTTGCCTTTAGGTGGCAATTGTGCCCTCGCCGACCATGGCTAGGGTCGATGGCCACCAGAAAGAGGAGGAAGAGAAAGGGGGAAGAGGGGAAAAAAATCAAAAAATAAAAAAATAAAAAAATTATTTGAGAAATTTAATAAATTCAAAAAAATTAAAATATTATAAAAATGTCCACGTTGGCTGGTCAACATCCACATTATCAATTACTTGCCTAAATTGGTTAGATGAGATTGAATTGTACCAATATGAAAAGATCTATAACTCAATTGGTTCAATTGAAAAGTTTAAGACTGAATTTATATCAACATAATAAATTTAGGACCTTTTGGTACGTTTCCCCTTTCTAGTGTTCTTAAAAGCTTAGTCCTTTATATTAGTTTGGTGTATTCAAGACTTTATTCTTGAAGTGCTCCTGACAAAATTGATATCTAAACCTAAAAAAAGAGAACAAAGTCTCTTATCATTAAAGCTAATAGTAGGATTAAAGATATTTAGGATATTTTCTCTAATTTTTTTATTTTGATTTTGATTATATATATCTAATTTAATTTCTATATGTAATAGCATCTAATTCTTTTTTGGTTTTCTTTGTTATTTTTATAAAAATTAAACTAATGCATGAGATGTAATTTAAGGTCCATGTAATCCCAATTTAAATAATGACATATGACATGCAATTTATATGTGATCTAATTCTAACGACGGACAAAAATTATGAACTAATCTAGTTTGACATGTAATTTAATTTATATGAGCCTAAACATGCAATCACTAAATGACATAGCATGCAATGACGTGGCATGTGATCACGTGCCACTATTTCTATATGATATACACATGTTATTTTTTATGATTTTCTTTTAAGGCTAAAATAGGAAGCTAACTAAAATTTGTAGATATAATTTAAACTTGGAAATAATTTAAATTAAATCCTATTCTAAGTTAGGTAATTTCTTGATAACTTCATGGCATCTAAATATGCAATTCTAAATGCAATTTATCTTAATATGCCATGCAATTTCTTATATTTTGCATAATAGGAAAATTTACTAAATTAGCAACATGCTAGGGTCATGTAATTCATAAATCCCTCAACCCAAATTAGGAAATGAAAGTAATCGGGAAACTTAGGTCTTAAAGATCAAATTCTCCATTAAATGCACAATAAGAAAATTAGGTATACCTAAAATTTCACACCAAATAGTTTTAAAATTGAATAACCACAATTTAGGCAATTAAATATTTGAATCAAACATAACTTAGGAAATTACCTGAATTTGATTACTGACTCAAACAACAACCAATAGTGAGGGGGTTGCGAGGAAGATTCACAATGGCGGTATCTAATTAGGAGCTGATGGTGATATCTAATGAGGAACTACATGAGGCGGGAACAATAACAGGGACTGTGAACGTTAGAAGAGGATCTCTAGATCTTTGATTCTCGATTTCTCTGGTGAAGTTGAGATCTAGGTGTCGAGAGGTCGCCTCAAAATTAAATTGGATTCTGACTTAGAACAGACGCATTTTCTCCGTTTTTACGAGACCGTGTGTTGAGCTACCTACTATTGATCCACAAGTATGACTAGTTCGGTTTTCTCCTTCCAAAATATACTTCTAGATATTTTCTAATCAAATCCCACCAAACAAACTCAAGAATATTGCCCTACTGTACTCTCCACAAAATTTGAGCTTGATCCATCGATTAACGAATGCATAATCATTGATTTCGTGAAAGTACGTGCTAGATTTTTTCTAGGGGTGGCATGAGAGAGAGTTTGTGCATGTATGCTTATTTTTGTTTCAACTCCTTTCTTACTTTCAAACTTTTATTTTGCCTTCTTGCAGAGCATGTCAGTTAAACCCATACCTGAAATTAAATCGTCCCAACCCTAACTCCCTTAATAAAGAAAGGGATACGAACCCCACGCCTCTTCCTTCTCATGTGGAAATGGTGGACACTAGGGTTGCACTAGTGATTTCTTACTTTCATATATTATACTCTAAGACTACATTTGGTCATCCAAATTTCTAATCAGGATAGGATTAGATAAGATAGGATATGAAATCTATGGGATTTTGTTATATCCTATTCACTTTTTGGTGATTACAGTAATAAAGTTGGTTATATTTATATCATATCATATATATTAATTAATATAAACAGCATATTAATAAAGTGAATTATAAATTTTACTAATAGAAATGGTAAAGATCTCTTGCAACACTCATATATACTCTATTTTTTTACTCTATTTTTTAATTTATTTCTTTTTTATTTCTTTTTTTTCTTTCCATCATTCTCTAATAAAATTTATTAAATAGAAATTGTACTAAGATAGGATATGAAATCTATGGGATTTTGTTATATCCTATTCACTTTTTGGTGATTACAGTAATAAAGTTGGTTATATTTATATCATATCATATATATTGATTAATATAAACAGCATATTAATAAAGTGAATTATAAATTTTACTAATAGAAATGGTAAAGATCTCTTGCAACACTCATATATACTCTATTTTTTTACTCTATTTTTTAATTAATTTCTTTTTTTTCTTTCCATCATTCTCTAATAAAATTTATTAAATAGAAATTGTACTAACATACCTAAAATATTAAAACACCTAAAATATGTAATAGATATATATTTTATATTGAATTTTTATTATAAGATATAATTAAATTCGAATATATAAATAAAAATAAGATTAAAATAAAGAATCAAATTTTTATTTTTATTTTTATTTTGAATTTTTTATATTAGAATTCAAATATTTTTTATATTGAAATATAATAATTATAGATTTGTTAATTTAAGAAGTTTGTGCTCCTGGGCTTGGAGGAAAATACTTACTCTTAGGGAAGAAGTCCGTGGTTGGTTTCAATGGAAAATAGGGGATGGACTATCTACATCGTTGTGGTTTGACCCGTGGCTCGACATGGGTCCCCTTAATTTGATATAAACGAATGCTGAAATTTATCAGTCTCCTCTCCTGCGACATGCAATGGTCGTCGATCTCTTTTCCCCTGATGGTCAGGAATAACTGCACTAATTGCACTCGTGGCAATTAATGATCCCTTCCTTAAATTAACTGTCGGATTCATTTACTTGGATCAAACACCCTTTTGGCAAATTTTCCATTGCCTTTGCATGGGCGGCTTTCAGGAGGAAGGCTTTACTGGCTCCATGGGCAGCCTTCGTGTGACATAAATCCATTATTCCTCGGCACCAATTCCTCCTATGGATTATCTCTTGGAGTAGACTCCTGACCCAGGTATTTCTTATGTCACATGGCAGGTTGGCATCGGCTCATTGCGCGCTATGCAACATAAGGCCGGATTTTATTGATCATCTGTTTTTTGATTGTCACATATCCAACTCCCTCACTAATTTTTGGGCTGCAAAGTGTAATCTTCCCTGGACTAATCGGCCCTAGATAGAGAATATTAGGTGGGCTCATAATACCCTCTCGGGCATGGGATTCTATGAGGACATGGCCAGATTTTCATTTGGTGCACTATGTTATGTAATTTAGAAAACCAGGAACGATATCACATTCAGGTCTTCCAACCTCTCCTTGCCATCGATGAAGTAATACATTACTAGAGCGGTTAAGGACAAAGCCTTGGCTTTTAATGTGGTGGTTGATTCTCCAAGGAATAGATGTTTACAACGTAGTTGGGGCATTGATCCCAGTATTTTTGGTTAGCATGAGGGAGAGAGAGGTGTGACTACTCTTGTATTCTCTCCAGGTTGTCTCTGGATTGTTTTTGTGAACTCGGCCCCCCCAAACTCCAAGGACATGTATTCTCATTGAGTGCATGTTAGGTCCGAGTCTCACCCTATTGTACAGTGCATGGTTGATTATCATATATACTACTTACCTTTATCAACAAAAAAGAAGAAGAAGTTTGTTTTTGAGAGAAATAAGTTTTCTATTATGAAATTAGAAAATCTATTTACCTTTATCCCACCTCCCCCATGAAATAATTTTATTCGGTCTATATCCACATAAATTTGACTTTATCCTGTCTTGAGCAAGTATGAAATGCATGATATGATAAATTTTATCATATTCTAAATTTTTTTCCTGATGACTAAACGCAGCGTAAAAGATATCCCTATCTTTAATAGTAGAAAACACTCCTATTATCTCTTGTGATTTAAATTGATTATATCTAGTTTTATTGCTCCCCAAGCTTGACTTTAATTAATCAACTAAACTTGGAATCCTCCTATGCACAAATTTCGGCCAATAGGTAGGATTAAATGGCTTGGCCGAATTTAACCTTAAGCTTAGCCCAATTAATTCATTTAGCTTAAAACATCCCTCACTTAAGTTCATTAACTCCAATGCAATTATACGGACTTAATTAAAATTCTCATAATATCTATATTCGATTTAATTAATATTTTTTTAAGGAGCCGGGATTGATCTCTAATTTTTTATGCAAATGAATGATTGGATAGATCATCAAAATTTAGGTGTCAGCATGTTTATATAAATCACCATCAACCCTATTCTAGATCGATGGCAACATCTTGATTTCTGTTTTTACAGTTTTGGCCAATTATTTTCTTATTTTATATCGAAATGCCATTTGAGCTACTTCTTTTGATTCTTGTTATTATGGTCTCTTTTTACTGACTGAGGAATTTTGTGTTAACGACATTGTAATTTGAGAATCTTTTAGATGTCGACATACAAGCTTAAGCCCCGAGAGTTGCACGGTTTTGGGCATAATTCCGTTTGAAACTATCTTTTGAGGTTACATATATAGTACACTCTTGAGTAAAGTAGTCATATGGGGCAAAAGAATTGGCCAAACGGTTCATATGGACATATATGTCTTCTATTTCTCTTCATTTCCCAGCCTCGTTAATTTTCTTTGTTCATGTCTTTTACTTCTCCTTATTACTATTGAGTAGAAGATAAATTGAGAGGAGAGAGACGCTGGTTGATCTTGGTTGGCAAACCAGAAAGCAGTCCCAAACTCTAAAATCCAACTTCGTCTCTATCGATCTTCAGAAATGTCTACGTGGAAGTAATTATACTGAGTACTAATTATGATGATATAAGCACCCTCTAAAGCCTTTTATTCTATTGGACAGCACATTCCTTGGAATCTTTAGGATACCAAGTCAAAGTTTGCGACCTCGGACTTAACAAATTGATTTGTACCAGTACTTTTTGAAGGCTAAGTTTTTGAGACAATTGAGTCCGAGAATGTGAGGAGACATCATCGATCTCCTTTCATTTTTCGAGTTATGCAAGTCTAACTATGGATCTGTATCACCTAAATCTTAGAAGTATATATTAATTCAAATTTCAAATTACACTAGTATTGATATCAAGGAACAGTTTATTCAAGTTTTTGCTTTGCTCAATGTAACATCATGAGGTTATTAATTTTTATGGTCATTGAGTGAATTTTGTGAACATGTGACAAAGAGCGATCAATCTTGATAAAATTTATTCTAAGGAATAACAACATCAAGTAAAGTATTTAAAATCTTTTGTTAGTCTATATGATATATAAAAACTTATATGGATGACCTGACATTTCATTGTTTTACCCTTTTAATAGATTCAAAGTCAATAAGATATTGTCTTTATTAGGTGGCCTACTCTATGGAAGATTCGATGTTCTTGAGGTTAAAGTTCATTATTTTTATCATGAAGACTGATTTGGTGAAAAATTTAAGAGAAATTACCAAGTGGAGTTTGACCAAAATGCTAGTGTACAATACTGAATGGCAATTGCATTTTTATTCATTTAATCTCGTACTGTATGTATATGTGATTCTATATATCTATGTATGTATGCATGATCTTACATGTGAGCGTATACACTGTAATTTGCTCAAAGGTAGAACACATGAACTAATAATTTACTACCAAGGTTAAGCTGAAAATCAGCTAGCACTAGCTGTTTGGACAATACTGATATTATTTTGATGGAGTACCTCACCTTTGTTGTGTCGTGCTTGATCAGCTTCTACATAGCTGAACATAATTTGCTATCAAGACAATTGAAGTGCTTACACTGATTTTGTATATCGATTTTGTAGTCCTAGCATTATTCATCCTTTAATACCATCTTGTTCCTGTGATGAAGAACTTTCTCTTAGGATGATGCTCGCAACATTTTCTCTGAGAAAACTTCAAGGGGTATCTCTCAAGTGTATGTAATGGCAAATGCAGTCTTTTTGAAAAACAGACAGCTCTTACAGTTGAAGTCCAATTAGGAATAGATGATGCGATCTAGATGAGTGAACTGAAAAGATAATGAACAAAGTTGCAAGAAGACAGGAAATCTTTGAGCTTAATTCATCACAGATAATTCAGGAAACTGCATTATCATGCTGCTGAATTGAATAGAACACCTCCAATGACTCAATATCAAAATTAAAGGAAAACACGGGAAAAGATCAATTGGACATCAGGTGAGTTTCCATTTTAGAAAGAAATGACCCAAATTTATTCAACAAGTTCAAACATAGACAGAATAAAGATAGCTAGCAGGAGTCCATTCCTCAACGGTGTTGGAGCAGAGATCAGAAGCAATGGTCCAAGAGACAGCAACAACAAAGAGGAGCCAAACTGTAAATTCGCAGCAAAAAAGGAAGAGTAGAACACATCACTTAAGCGGCATCTTAGATTGGCTTGTCAATATCTGATCATATCGTTGCATCATAGTTTGCTTCTTACTAAACGGGCGTTTTTCTTCTTCTGATTACTGTTGACCCTGAACAAACTAGATATGAACACGGGGAATTCATTTCAGAATTGACTACAGGAAGGGAGGGAGAGGGCTAATCATTACTCTAAGAAACCGATTCTTTGTTGGTCTTGGTGTGGGGGAGGAGGCTGGATGACTGGACACGGTTGCGCATATGCTGACGGGGCAATCCAGCGTGGATAAGCATCCTTTGGATATGGTTCGGGTGGATATGCTTCACTCCCACCAGGAAAAACTCATTAACTTTTTAGAACCATAAACCCAAGTTAGCCCTAATCTGAAGTTCATCTTACCAAAGTCAGGTCAAAGCACTAAAAAAACGAAAGATCTGCCATCTTCAATCAAAACTTTGACTGCTGTAAGCATCAAGAATACCTTGACACTTAAACTTAGGAGATGCGTGTTTGCGGAGTATTTTTTTTTTTTTTTTTGGGTAAAGATAAATATTATAAAGAAAAGTGAAAGCCAACCATACAGCTATACATAGGGGGTGAGACTTAGCACACTTAACGAGACAACATGTCGCTAGAGTAGGGGGGCCAAGTTCACAAAAAGAAAAAAACACAAATGTGAGAAGCCAAGGTCAGCAAGGCTAACCTCACTTACATTCCTACACAAAAATATTTTACGAAAAAAACACAAATGTTTGTGGAGTATTTTTTTTTTTTTTGGTAAGGTAAGATTATAAATTAACAACCAACAAAATGTACAACAGGGGTGAGGCACGGCACCAACAGGCACTCAACTAGACAACATGTCGTTGGAGTGCCCGGGTACCACGATTACAGGATGAACAAAACATGTACAAACATACAGATTAAAGGAGGACCAAAGGGTCCCAAGTGGTCCTAAGCTTGCATCAAGGCAACTCTATATCAAAAATACGAGGGTCTATCCCCCAACATCGTTGCATTCTCCTGTTCCTAGGGTTGTCTTCAACCCTTTTGAAAGCCAGGGCCTTGTCCTTGACCACCTTGAATAGCTGTAACTTCATGGAATGAATTTGAAAGCTTCGGCCACGGAATATGGTGTCATTCCTGGCTTTCCAAATGATATAGCAGAGAGCGCCAAATGAAAACCGAGCTATCTCACAGTAGAACCCCTTGCCAAAAAGAACATTACTAACCCAAAGGAGGTTGTCTGGCCAAGCCGAATTAGTCCAAGGAAGATTGCATTTTGCTGCCCAAAAGTTGGCAAGGGAATTAGGGATGCAGCAT
>MU090293.1:17623-34234 GCA_014858505.1 Corymbia citriodora subsp. variegata
ACTTTTTTGGCAATTTTTAAATACGTGTAAGTCTAGTAGTTAAATAGAAGAGAAACGAGGGGAGAGAGAGGAAAGAGATGAAACCACAATGAAAATACTCACTGGTATTATTATTATTGTTGTTGTTGTTACCCGGTTAGGCTTCTTACTGATGCTACTCGGTAAAAAAAAAATTAAATGCACAGTTAGGTTGAATTGCACGAAATTAACTTGCTTGTAATGATTAGGTTAAAAGAGTGATTAGTACTACACTTTTTACAGCAATAAGTGATTATTTGTTATATATATTATATTTTTTGCGGTACCTACCAATCTTTATAAATACTTTTTGTATGTAGCTATGACATGATGATCTACTATCCATAGTAGTATTATGAAATGTGCTTTCTTCACAAAAACTACACATGCTTAAGTCAGCTCGGTTGATCAAAGCATCATCTTTGAATTATTCATTTTGAGAATATGAAAGACATTGTTTTTACCTCAAATTCAAGTTATTCTTGGGACACTTTCTTTGTAACTTAGATAAGATTTGAATACTAACCAGATAAGACACAGTCCCAACCAACCCTAATTTGCGTCCATCACGAGATAGAGTTTTTGGATTACTGGAGTTGAGAGATTATAAGTAATGGCGAGCTCCAACCTGAACTGGTTCAACCCAACAAGATGAAGGTAAACTAGAGCAACCTATGTAGGTAAATAACTCACAAACTTAAGTCATTTGGCGCGTGAGATCGACCCTTCTTCCACATTTAGGTGAGATCGGGGCATTGCCTCTTGTGGAATTCGAACTCGCACCAGCGGCCGAAGCTGTACGTATCCAACTGTTGGAACGCCCCGATGGATTTTGTTCTCAAAGGAATTTGAAAACAAATGCAGACTGCAGTATATTGTTTGGATAACATGTTAAAAAAAATCACGTAGTCAGGACATTAAGTTTCAGCTGTTGATGAAGCTTGCTTAACTTGCTTCATGAAATATAACCACGTAATCAGGACTCCAAGCTCTATGTACATGTAAGTTCGCATAATGCATTAAAACTACAAGAGAGTGCCGGTTCTTGTATGTGTGTTATCGCGCATGTATATCAATTATACGAGAATGTAGATGTGGTTTAGGCATCTCTACTTTATTATATTATAAATTGCATTAGCTCATCGTAAGAGATTCACCAAAGAAAATTGATTTACATACATTACTTAGTTTGGTTCAAAGTTTTTTTCTTTTTTGAACAAGAATCACTAAACTGACACGCAATTATTTAAAAATTAATTCTTTCTCACTTACAAGTTAATTGGTTTTCATGATCAACTTTGTCAGTATCCAAAAATCAGGGCCCAAGCTGACAAAGTCAATTCTAGTCCATTGCTTCTTATTGGTGAATACTAAAGGACAAAAACGAAAATCATCATCGCTTCCTGTTTGGAATCACGATAATATTAGGTGATAATCTCGATGCGTCAATCCTGACGCCTAAAAACACATAGTTATGATCGTTCATTCAAATCCTATAATTGAGCTGGAATTACAATTTTTTAAGGAATCATTGAGCCCAACACTACTTGCAGTCATGACTGATCCGGTACTTATAGGTTAAGAAAAACTAATTCGACCATTCCAAAATTTTGTCAATATGCATTCTTCCATGTGAACTGAGGACTTACTTTTGTCCCAAAAAGTTATATCAACAAATCTAGAGTTCACACTACTAACTCAGCGCATGCATTACACATGCCTTTTTTCGATCGATCCAACGATATGCAGTCGTATCTGACCCACACAGAAGACGATGAGTCCATGGTGAAAGGGCCTACATGAGCTTAGAGGAATGAATCATGATGAATCATGAAGAATGCAGGCCTAGAAAGGCACCCCACGATTCAATCAGAACCCTCGCCTCAACTTGAAATTGAATCTAAATCCAAGACAGCTGGTTATATTCCCAAGTACGTCCTTATTAGACAAAAGAAAAGATTAAATTAGACCAAAAGTTGTTTAAAGAATCCTGTCATGCTATATTGTCTGAACATGCATAGCACGAACTCCCATAGTTAATCCTTTGACTTGTTGGCAATCCAAATGTGAACGCACATAATTTACTCGTTATTTAATTTCGAAACATAGGAGGTGGGGACAAGGTCATGTGATAGTGTTCTTTAACGGTGTGAACGCAAATGATGTCAGTCATTTTGCCTTTCGTCAACCCAAATGTTCCATACTCTTTTCCTATTTATGCTTAATTCTCTCTCCTATTTCCTGTTTCCAACAGCTCGGACCCTAACTTTTTTGTCTCGCTCAAACCTTTGCAGGCAAGAGATGTCCCATTATTTTTATTTTAACTTTTCTTTTTTTTTAACATTCAGCTGATGTTGAGATCAGATTTCGCATGGCTCGATGAAATCACCTTTTCATATGATCTTAAGAGCACATTCCCCCACATTTTTCAATTACATTGAAGATTTTACTCCTAAAATGCTCCCAACAAAATTTGAAATTAGAATCGAAAGGAGAGTAACAGAGTCACCAATCAAGTTTTCAAAAACAGACATATCATGGATAAGTTAGTTTCAAGTCTGTATCATCCATATAACTTTAAATTATGCCACGCCAATGTTTGAAAGCAGTAATGGAGGCCCTACTAGAAAGGCCATCAGTACACAGTTTATCTAGCCTAGGCAGTTTAATTGGAAAAACCAAACAACAGGTGGAATAAGTAAGATATAAGATAGTGCATTATTCAATCACCATTCACCAGTCATGTAGGACTTGATTGGTCATCAGTACGTTGTTCAATCAATTGAACCGATTTAATCAAAAAATTTGATCAATTAGAGACATATATATGTCAGTGCATCCACTAGTCTCACATAGATATATTAGTTAAGTGTTTGGCTTTTTACACATTATTTGAGATGAAAGGTGAGAAATGGTGTGCACAGGTTGTTAAATATAGTTTAAACAAATCGTGTAGTCCAATTGGTTGGAGGATTAGATCTATCCTTCAAATTGTCAGTGGATTGAATTGCCATTTTTGCAACCAAAATTACAACATACAGAAAATAATTTCCAGACTGATTAAATCCGAAACAGTCCGACCAGTTTGGCCGGTTCTTGATCGGTTTTGACCCCATCAATACAAAAGCATGAACAGAACCGGAGATCTAACTGGCTGAATCGGCCAATCCAGTCCACTTTTACTTGCTTCGGACCTCATAAAGAAAAATAAAAGAAGAGGAAGGAAACAAAAAAGAATTAACCCTAAGATGTTGGCTCCACTAGATTAGAGATGAGCTCGAGCTTGGGACTCCACATTGCAAGCCCAATTCACTCTGTCCACGGAATGTATTGAGATGTACGTGCTAATTGTATAGAAAAGTCCCACAATCGTCTGGCAAAGCGCAAATCACTCTATTGATAATAAAAGAGATTGTAAAATTCTCCAATGGAATTACGTGTAGTCATCCTGATGAACAAAGAACAAGTCAAGCCGACATTTTCATGATAATAAATCAGTTATTACAATGTATTACCTGGGAAGCAAGGATACAATTATGAGCTTCGGTCATCTGCTGCATAAACTAAATGACAGTAAAATTAAAATTGTTAAATGGGTTAGAGATCCAAAGTTAAACATGCTCTGACAAAATCCCATTGTGCATACCTTTTAGATGTCGCAACAGGTTAGCAAAATGGTGTGCTCGGTGTTTATACCGGGTTCTTTTACTACGGTTAAGATGATATGACTATTCAGGCTTTTCTATGGTCCTTGATCAGTATTTGTGATCTTCTTGAAAAGTCAATTACTAACTCATCAACAAAAATTGCTAACACTAACATATGCCTGAAAAAATTACAATGATATCGAGAAAAAACCATCGCAAATACCACTTTTTTTTACTAGTCAAGAATGTAAAAAGTCCGACTATCTTATATTCGATAAAGTGAACGGCCCGTCTAGTATGCAGTGGCACGCAAGTGTAAATTCCGCTCCCTTCCCATGAAGATTAAAAAAATTCTCTTTCTTTTTAGTTTCTATTATATGAAGAAGTATCAAAACCTCGGGTGACAGGCAAAAAAGTACTTCTGGCGGCAGAAAAACGTCCCTGAAAAGGCTTAAAGTTCTGTCTTTATGAGAAATTAGATACGGTTTGTATCTTGTCGCCGATCGTATGCTTACTAAGATCTACCTTTCGTTGGCCGTCCTTAGCTTTCTAAGGGCATGTAAGGACACTGTGGGACACGCCAGCTAGCCCTCCCAGGGCCCGGAGCGCCGCCTGCCAAGATATTGTCCTCTTCGCCGCAGCTCACGGATTTGTTTCTGTGAGATCCCACCCCACAAAACGCGTCTTGACAGGTTGAGGCCACCACAGCCTTATGAACTAGCCCAGAACTTCCCCCCTAGGCGATGTGGGACTCTCCCCCTAGGCAAGAGACATGTGACCCCCCCCTCCTTTGTGCACGTCCGAGGACCGAGGCGCGGACGCACCGCCATCCCTCCTCCCCGCACACCGTCGCTTGGGCTGTCACATTCTCCCCCCCTTCGGGCATAGCGTCCTCGCTGTGGCCCCACACGCGGTCGGGAGTCGGCTCTAATACCAATTGTAAGGACACTGTGGGACACGCCAGCTAGCCCTCCTAGGGCCCGGAGCGCCGCCTGCCAAGATATTGTCCGCTTCGCCGCAGCTCACGGATTTGTTTCTGTGAGATCCCACCCCACAAAACGCGTCTTGACAAGTTGAGGCCACCCCAGCCTTATGAACCAGCCCAGAACTCCCCCCTAGGCGATGTGGGACTCTCCCCCTAGGCAAGAGACATGTGACCCCCCTCCTTTGCGCACGTCCGAGGACCGAGGCGCGGACGCACCGCCATCCCTCCTCCCCGCACACCGTCGCTTGGGCTGTCACAGGGCAGCTCCAGCTTCTCGTCTGTAAAGGCCAGCACAAGGGCTGAGTTCTTATCTCAAGTTATGAAAGTTAAGCATTTTGGATGTCAGTTCATCTAAGGCACTGCATATAGAATTACCACCCAAAAAAAAAGAGCGAGTCAAGAGTTGGCAAAGAATTTGAACAAAAAAAAAAGAGTTGGCAAAGAAGATGACCCTAAACCTAGATGTTCGATTCAATTCGTTGTAAGTATGACCATCAATTTACTATCTATCCAATTATAAGTGGATTTATAATATGAACGGCTTTGTACTGCGGGAAGAGCTCGAAAAAGTCTGTCAATATCTTGAACCACCTCCCTTGTTAGAAAATTCAGAAATTTCTGACAAAACTACTCTCTCAACCTATGAACATCTTCAGCAATTCCAACCAAATTAGTAGTTCTAAGCTCGGGAAAAATAGTCCAAAAAGTTACGAAGACATTACCGCTCCAGCCATGCAAATTGCTATAACATTACCAAAACTTTCAAAAGTGATAAATTTGATTTTGAACTGCTATATTCACCAGACTCATAAATAAACTATGGAAAAGAAGAAGAAGAAGATGTCCTCTCTCAGAATCCCAGTGGTATAAAAAGAAAGTCAAACTTAGACAGGTTTGCTTAAAACTAGCTTTATAACTATTTTATTGATAACTAGAACTAGAAGTGTACTTTAATTCCGTAATACTTCATTTTTAATTTGAATGCAACATTAGAATGAGGAAACTTTTATATTTTTTGCATCATCGGTTGGAGGATATATTCATTCAATTAGGCATCTGATTGATGAGTTACAAAGATGGACATTACCCACATTTATATTTAGTTAAAATATGGACATAAGTGATATCCACAATTTTATAACTTGACTATTAGAAAACTGCTTTCTCCAATTAAGAATGGAGAAAAAACATGGGGCTTGCAATGTTTACCATAAAACTAGCCAAAAGGAGACGAGTTACATATCATGAAGCCCTAGTTAGAGTTTTTAATCAACATTTCAATTGGTCTGATTAAACTTATTATTCAACTCAAACTAAGTTCTTCGATGGTTTATATCATGAACTAAGATTTCTCAATTTGAGGAGTACGAACTGAGTTATATTATTTCGTGATATTTACACCATATCAGAAATAGTACATCCTGTGATTTTGAAACTTTTTAAAAGGACTTGCATGACTATATCATCTCTTTTCTTTTTAGATGTTTCTTTGATAATAACCGACCTGATGTGAAATCTTAAGGACTCAAAACATTTCCACCTAAGAGCTGAATAATTCGAACAAGTATTGCACAAATAAACACTAGATTATATCATATAACACGGGTGAGAAATCTAAACAATTCAATCGATATTATTAATTTTTTCATGAAACTCAATGAAAAAATATATTCAGTACACTTAAGTTGAACTCAGGTAAGCACCATAATTATATTATATTCGCTAATTCACATTAGACTACATTATACTACATTAGGAATAATTGCATAACTTTTTACTAGAAACAAAATTGGAAAAGATGATATATGTTCTCTAAAGATGGTGATTGTGCCAATCACCTACATATGTCGCCCACTTTGTGATGATTACTTATGAGCTCAAATACTAAAACGTCATTTTTCAAGTCCGGTCGGTCTTAATCAGATGATTAGAAAAAGGAATGTGTCCAAATCGATTGGATGTTGTTTTCTAGTAATTTGGTTGATGTCGTTTTCTGGTAATTAAGCTGACTTGACCTTGTTTTACCAAGTGGAGTTCGGCTCGCGCGAGTAGGCACGACCAAGAGCACCGATCCCCCCCTCCCCCACGCCCCCGAAACAGAAGTAATAGAAAAACCGCTAAGGCGGTTTTGAGTTTCTACCTTGAAAATCTGACGAGTCCTACTTCGATTTTGGTTTTCTTTTGTCTTGACTCTGAGAAAACCGCTCAGATTTCAATCTCAGAACCGCCTCTCTGATGAACACTGCACTCTTTGCAGAGGTAAGACTGCACTTTTAACTTCTCCTCTCTTTTTCTTTGCTTTTTTGTCCTTTTGAATTCCGTTGATGATTTCGTCTCCTTGAACATGTCTCCTTGGACTTTCACTTTTCTTCCCTACGTTCTTCGACGATAAAATCGCGCTTCCTGAATTGGGTTTTTGTTGAAGGAAGATAACCGCGAGAGGTATTGAGTGACGCCGCAAGAGAAGGCGAGGTCTATCGAGGAAGGAGGAGGTGGAGGAAAGATTCCCAGTACGGAGATGAATCCACAATCGGACAGCAGCGAGCACATCACGTTCGCCAAGAGGAGGAACTCCCTGATGAAGAAGGCCAAGGATCTATCGCATCTCTGCGACGCCGAGGTTGGAATCATCATCTTCTCCTGCACTGGACAGCTCTATGAGTACTCAAGCACGAGGTCAGTGTGCATCAATAGATTCGACTCCCGTTGTCTCCCTCTCTCTTCCTCGCACATGCTCGACCGCACACCCACACGTGCAGACACGAACCATGATACGTGTGCATGTGCTTCTTCTTGCAGCTTCAGCAGCTACTCTAGCGCAACTTTTTCTTCCATGTCGGGATTGATTTCTGAGATGACAACGCTGCTTCGACTTAGACCTAGTTTTAAGTTGAGCATCACCATCGGATCAACTTTTTGAGTTTCTTTGTTATCTCTTCTCGTGTCACTGAAGCTTCATATGTTTAGTTCAGGTCAAACTTACTTACTGATTATTCATTGCTTCAACTGTTTGCAAGTTGAATTTCAACATTTTCCCAAATTTTCCTTTTCCCTTCTTCTCCTATTAATAGAAATCGTCTAAAGTCCACAAATCTTCTATATGCCTAAAGAGCATCAAATACCGTCTGTCATTCTTAATTACATCAATCATTATGGTATAGATCTCTTGGAGTGACTCTTGTTTGTGTTCAGCATGGAGTCAGTCATTGAACGCTACAACAATCTGAAGCGGGAGGCCCAACCGGAATTGGATGAGCCAGCAGTTGATGCCAAGGTATGTCACATAAATAACCTAGTCTTCGACACTATCATAGGAGAGCACACATTGATGTTAAATTATTTATCTAAGAATGTCCTCTAATTACTGTTTGCAGGTTTTAGAAGAAGAGATAGCAAACTTGAATCGTCAACTCCAAGGTCTGCAAGAGTACCACAGGTACATCAGCATCACAACGACAGCTTCCTACAATAGTGTGAATGCTAGTATCCTGATGGATAAACACCAATTATGTATCTGTATAGTAGAAAGGAGTGAATGAATCAAAGTCAAGAGGCATATGAATAAGTGCAAAGTCTTAATTCTTGTCATGAACTACTTAGTCTGCCTAATTAAGGTACATTTTAGTGTTTTGATTTCCAAGAACCAATTAGTTTAGTTTAATTAATAGCTTCTATCCAGATAGGAAACTAAACTGATAGCATAAAGTTAGCAAAATTTTTCTCATATTTATACCATGGTTAGGGAAAATGTTTTTTGCAGTCACGTTATTATATTTCTTGGAACATTTCTCTTTAATACAAGCCTAGGTAAGATTCTCTTTTAAGGCTACAGTGCTCACATTTATGGTCATACTCTCATCAACTTAATCTCTACCACTCTAATTTGTTGGTGCTTTTGTCTCCCACTTCTGTTCTCTTCGATGTTCATTATTCTTCTCTCCTTACCTGTATTTATAATAGTAATACCCGATCCATACTTATGACTCACTACCGTGCTTCAGCATGCTTTTAATTGGAGACTTTACTTAAAGCCTCAAAAGTCTGTCTTTTTTTCACGTTCTATCACTTCTCAATTGCCATGCACATATGTTTGGTTTTAACTTATCAATTTATAGGCAGTAGATATATCTCTGACTTGACATCATTCGTACAAGCCATTATGCAAGGAGGTAAGTCTCGCAAATCTCAAATTAGTACAACACATTGTAAAATCATGCAAGCGAGGGTGAGTCTTGACCAGAGAGGATGATATCGCACTAGCAATGGACTTGAGTGGGGCTACCTTGAATGGTATTAGAGCCAGGACGAGAATGTTAGGCATTGAATATGTTTCTCATATCCCATTGCCCGTGTCTGGGTAGTTATCCACGGTCTCACACTACTTCAAATTAGTTTTACTCCTTTCAAAACCAAAAGCAAACAATGTTAGGCAAGCGACTGAACTGAGTTGGGTTGCCTTATGAACTTTGATCACTTTCTGAAACTCCTTATCGTTTTTATAGAGCACTCAAATATAGTTTCAAACAATTGACATTTCTTTGGGGAAATTAACTGCATATATGCTTCTTGGTTGGCAAATTTTCGAGATGTGACCAAACCTTTCGTCATTGCAACATCAATCTCTGATGCAAATTCTTCAATCCTTCTGTGGTCTGTCTTCATTTGCACATATGCCCTTCTTGTTGTGTTCCTGCCTGTCTACTATCAATAGCAACGTAAAATGTTTTTCTTAGTAGCTGGGATCCTTTGGATATAAATCCAAATCTTCAACCCACTGCACCTTCTTCCCTAGAATCAGCCCCATTCAGGTTTATCACCGGTATATATGGCTTTATTTGAAGTTCCGCTCAGATCAACCAACTTGAGGGGGGCTATCTTCACTGATGTTAGAGATAATTATAAGATTCTCCATACCTTTCTTGATTGTGCTTATATATCTCTTGATTGTGTATATCCTTGACTTATCTGTCAGAGCCAAGATAAGTCTACAGCACTTAAGTTTCTCATTTGTTTGGTTTTGTTATTATATTAGAGAAACCCATACTCAAGTTTGGTTTTGTTTCCATAGATGGCATGCCTCATATTATGATGTAAACGATGTCTAAATGCAAGAGTTAATAGTACGAGCAGTTACTCATATGGACGCTATTTGTGTACTTGCAGGCAACTGATGGGTGAAGACCTCTCTGGCTTGAGTGTGAAGGATATACAGAATTTGGAGAACCAATTAGAAATGAGCTTATCAACTATCCGCCTTCAAAAAGTACATTTGGACATATTATTATCATCTCAGTTATGGTTAAACCACCAATATATATATAATCACCTCATGTTGTACTGTGATTCAGGAGCAGATTATGACAGATCAAATTAATGAGCTCCATCGCAAGGTCTTACTTCGGCTATAGATGACGATTATTCTTTCTCCTAGTTCAACCGTAAGTTAGCTAATACTGGATTACCTTACTGCAGAGAAACCTCATTCATCAAGAAAATATAGAGCTGCAAGAGAAGGTAAATCTTAGTGACAAAATGCAGAATTCCTGGAGAAGGTGTCAATTATGTATGTGCAGAAGCACACAACTGGGGCACGCAGTCGGACTTTCTCTGATATTGTTTTGAATGTTGTTACATTACTGGCTTCTCATCTTATAAACGAGCATATTTGTTTTAAATGATGAGAAAACTTACATAAAGTTGACAGTGTGTGCCGACATTTGCTGGTCTTTGCCATGAGCAATATGTCTCTTGATGTGGATTAAGCCTATCTTGACAGGATGAATCATACTAGCAGTATTAGTAAATATTTTTTCTTGGTCTAAGCAGTATTAGTGAACATCATGAATTAGGTTTTATTATATTTTTTCTAGTGATCACCTTAACATTTTTCAGCATCAGATCCACAGGGAAGGGAGTTCTAGTGATGAGGCAAACATATATCGTGCATCATATGGCATTAACACCAGAGATGATACAGATATACCAATTCCTTCCCCTTCAAGACGGCCCTCACGTCGAAATAGGAGTGCGACTCCTCCGGTGACCACAGAATTGGCGTGAGTTGTTCACTCCTTTACACTTCCAACATTGACAAGCCCTGAATACTTTTTACACCTTACCTTTGTCGATATTCTTCAAGAAGACATTTAATCAAAAATCCTTTTGACAGGTTACGATTACCTCGACCAGGCGACTTCACAACTCTAGATGATAATGATTAGCCTCAGTGCTCCCTCAAATTTAAAGCACTGATTGCTGCAAGTTTTGATGAGAGCAAGCAGATCTTTAATTTCACTTCAACGGCCAGACAAAACCTAAGGTTTTTACGGGAGATTTATACTAAGATTCACTGTATTGATTTTATGTCCTAATTAATTGTAAACAGATGATTGCCCTGAAAAAGAATCTGGGCTTATAATTTTATTCCAAGGCTAATGAGTATGAAGACCCAGTTTCCAACTATCACAATTACTAACCCTGGAGATTTTGAGAATTTTTTGTACACAATTAGTTTATCACTCGTAATTTGAAAAATCAAGATGCACTTGGAGTAGAAAGTAAAGGTGAGCAGGTGACCCTACTATGATTGTAAGGAGATGGTCACTAGGGTTTGACTTGGTTGCCTTCATTTCAGCTATAAACTTTGATCGAGCGGTTTGGTTCTTTTTCCCCACTTTTTGGGATTACCGCACATCGATCATAGGTTTTTTTTTATTTTTTTATTTCTGTAATCCTACGATAAAATTTTGTCGGTAATTTCTATCAGATGACTCCTCACCAATATATTACATGGTTATTTTCTGATAAATCATTCATCAATATCACGTTTAATAGGAGCATTTAATACCTCAAGTTTGTAAGATGGACCTTAAAAAATGAATCTATTCGTATCACATTATTCACTTATACGAGAACTCTTACGGAACTTAATGAGGAACTTCATGGTCTTCGGAGAATTCTAATGCTTGTGAGGCATACCAAAAGATCAAAATTTGTATAATTAGGCATGCCATTTGGTTACTCTAATTATCGTTGTGATCAGAATATGGTCATTTAACAGAGCTTTGGGTGTGATGAGGCCAAGCCAAGTCTCGGCCGGCCAGTGGTGGCTGGCCAAGCAGAGGCCGAGCCCTCGGCCTGGGGCAACTAGGGTGCCGCCTTGGGTGTGCCCTCAACCGGACTAAGGCGAGTGACGCCGCTCACCTCAGTCGTTTCTGTCGCAGCGCTGTTAGGAGGGAGACCGCGAACTGGGTTGGTCAGGCCGGGGCCGGGTCGGTCCTGGTTTGCAGATCTGGTCAGCCCGGGCTTCTTGTGCGTGGGCCGGCTCATTTTTAGGCTAGGGGAGTTGATTCGTGGGCTAGGCTGATTAGTCATGGTGGATTTAATGTGTTTGGGTTTCATTAAGCTTAATGGGTTTGGGTTTGGTCTGGGCTTAAATAGGATAGTGGGAAGGCTAAGCTCATTTAGGGTTTAAGGGGTTTGGGGTTGGCCGGACTAGGCTTATGTGCTAAGCCCAATGCGCTGGGGGTCCCTGGACCCTGAGACCCCGACCGGATCCGGAGATCCGACGTGGGTCCCTATTTTCGGATAAAATTTATTTTTAAAAAATAGTTATTTTTATAAAAATTAGTAAAAAGCTTAAAAAATAATTTTTGGGTAGCTTTCTCTTAAAATGTGTGAAAATTCTTGATAAAATAAAATTGTGTTCAAAATTGAACAAACTCTTAGAGATTTTGCCAATAGGGTTTGAATGTTCTTAAAAACAAATGCTAGGTCGTTATTTGCACATTTTAATCTTGATTATCACTTGATTGTGCACTTTTGACATGTTGATTATGGTTTCCCTTTAGCCTTGATAGGAATGGCATTTTTCTAGGAATGGCATTTGGAAGGATTCCTCATGCGGTCTGTGCTTTGTGCAACTCTAGGCCTGATTCTGTGAATCACTTATTTTTTGACTGCTGTATATCAACAGTGTGGTGGAAAGTTGGATATAAGTAATGACAGTGAATATAAGCAAAGCACTTATATAACTTGCATGGTAGTTTTATTAGGAATTTCAAGATTATTATTTTGAGATATTTTATATCATTCCTTAACAACTTGTCATCTAGTATGGATTCCTAATTTAGAGGATTTTGATTTTCCATCAATCTTAAAGATTGTTTTCATGAAAATATTCAATCAAACGAGATATCTTACTTAGGGCCTGTATGGTAACATTCCCAGGAACAACTGTTTTTGTTCTTTTGTTCCCAATAGCAGATTTTTTATTCTTAGGAATAGAAATGCGTTTGGTAAATTTTTTGTTCCTGGGAACAGATTTGTTCCCAGGAACAGGTTTGGAGTAGAATTCAGAAACAAAAAAAAGTTGCTTCTTGTTCTCGGGAACAACTTTAAGAATCGGTGTTTTTTTTTCTTTCTTTTCTCTTTCTCTTTCCTTTTCTTCTTCCTCCCTTAGCCTACTACTACCCCATCGCCGCTAGGGGTGTGCATGGTCCGGGTGGGCGGTTCCCACCCCAGAACTGGGAACCGCCCCCTCAAGACCGAATCCAAATTTTTGGAACCGGGAACCGCCCACTAATTCTATGGATCCACCCGGGAACCGGACCGTCGGTCCGGTCTGGTTCCCGGGTGGATCCTCAAAACCGGCCAAGAGATGAAGCGGAAGGGAGGGTCGGAGTTGGTTCCTCATTTTGGGAACCGAGGACCGAACAGACCCGATAGAGGGTGGATTCGGACCCCAAAACTCCAAACAAACACTCTAAAAACAGCACCATTTAGAGATTAATATTAATCTCAACACCAAGGCCGCTCTAGACACAAGGTTTGTTGATCTCCTTAGCTGGATTTTATATGCAATCTCTCAAATGCTCTTTGAGTAATTCTTCAATGTGGGACATTTGGAAACTTGTTGGAGTAACTTACATGCAAGGGGCAACGAGAGAGAAGAGAAGGGAGAGGGAGTAGGAGGCTCAATCCCACATTGATTATATAGGAGAGACAACGAGCCCTTGGTCTCTATAAATAGGAGAAAGAGAACCCTCTATTTTGTTGGTCATATTCTACTGGCAAGGGAAGAATGAAGGTGATGAGGAAAGTCTAGACTATTATTCTGAATATTTTTAATATTATTACATTTTGAATATAAAAATCTTAATTTTGACTTAAGAAAAATCGGTCCGGTCCGGGCGGGTGGATCCGCCTATGGAACCGGGAACCGGACCAGTACCCACCGGTTCCAATTTATTGGAACCGGGAATCGGACCGGTACCCTTAAGAACCACCGGTTCTAGTCCGGTCCGGTCCGGTTCCAGGCGGTCCGGGCGGTTCCTGGTTTTTTTGCACACCCCTAATCGCCGCCCACCGGCCACCATCACCAGTGCCGGCCACCGCTGGCAAGTGGCTGGGTGAGGTCCGGCAAGCTTGCCGGAAGCTCACCGGCCACCGCCGACAGTGGCGACCACCCACAATGGGGAAGGGAAAAAAAAGAAGACAAAAAACAAAAGAAAAAAAGCATTTAAATCATTAAAAAATTAAAATAAAATATTTTGGATTAGAAATTCTAAAATTTTACCAAACGCATTTCTATTCCAAGAATAAAAATTTGAACAGTTACCAAACGCCTTTAAATGTTCAGAAATTGTTCCCAGGAACAAAAACAAAAAAAATAATTTCTGAACAGAATTTGTTCCCTGAAACAAAAACGTTGCCATGCGCACTCTTAATTGTCAATCATCCCAAATGCAAGATTCTTTCCATAGCGAAAGCATGCTAATTTTGGGAACTAAGATTTGATTGTATGGTTGACCAAATATACGAGAATTCTCATTTATCAACCTCAATAGTTACCCTATCTTCTCAATAATTGTCCAATAGCTAGATTGGAAATTGATCTTGAAAATTGTCTAACAAGAAGCTTGGATGAGAGAAGTATAAAAGAAGACCGAGGTGCCGAAGAGAAATATTAAGAATTCATAATTCCAAATTTCAATAGAACTTTGCATCCTTTTTGAATTATCTTCTGCAAGCTAGTAATCTTTTGAAAAGTGTTGGCAGAACTATAGTTTAAACTTACGTGTGAGATAGTGAGACCTAAATGCTTGGATATAAGCAACACCTGGTCCAAGGAGAAGTCCTTGAATATAAGCAACACCTATTACTATAACTTCTCAATGATGGACTAATTTAATCCAACCAATAAATTGTTAGTTTGAGAGAGTGGACATAAGCTTAGACCAAGCCGAACCACTATATGTCCTTATGCATTATTCTCTATTTCTCTAATCATATCCATTTAATATCCAATAGAAGCTTTGCATTGCATTGCACTGCTTAATTTAACTAGTATGTATTTATATCAACTTTCTATTTTACCCGATCAATTTTATATCAAGCTTGACTCTTTAATTTTGTAATATTTCGTCAAGATTTATTAAAACTATCTATTTATCCTCTCTACGTGATTCTATTAGTCAACGTCAAAAAAGAAAGCGAGCCTCTGGAGAGAAGAAACTATCAGAGCAACATTTCATAAAATTTAATCAGATATTTCCATGACCGCTCATATTCCCTCACCAAGGAACCGCGTGAATCCGGCGCGACCACCAATCAGATCACTCAATTTTGCCGGGTTTAGTTTAGCATTAGTCCGTTAACGTGCTGAATAAAACATTGCAGTTTACTAAGTTGATACTCTGGGCCGGCTTACTACACCGTGGCCCAATGTCTATCATTGACGTGGCCTCACTGACATACTCCGCAATGAAGTTCCCAGGAATTCCGTCACAACTTAGACAACCCTTTAATTTTCCCTAATTAAACTCGGACACAATTAGTTAATTACTATTACCAATATAATATTCAAAGCACTTAGCATGTTCTTGTTCTTCGTGCTCGATCAAGCGGATCATGGGTAGAGCACATAAGACATGGACAGGACGGATATCGAAATGCCGCGTATTTAATTATATACTAACCAAGCACATCTAGAATAATGCGCTGATAAATGAATGGAGAACCAAAAGACACAGAGCTAACTCACGTTGAAATATTAGCATTTGCATTTGCTACGGTACGCAGTGGAAATTCCAAGGATCCGCTGTTTTATCAATTAATGCATGATGACTAACGAAATATTCCACAATGTGTTCGCACTTGATATTTTATACTAATCATCTATCATCGTGACTTGAATTTCTTTGATAATCCTAGCAATCATGTTGTCCTCCTTGAATGATTGCTAAGAGGTTCTATAGCATTCGGGTTGGAACAATTCGGTGATGAGCGACCCGCCATATCTATGAACAAGCCAAATCCTAATGATGTTAGGTGTAACCACCAATTTGGTGCTCCCTAGGAAGTGGGGCTACCACATGCATGCAGAGTCTTTTAGAAGTACCTTTCCTATGCTATAGTTTATAAGGCCATTTTATAATAGTTTCACTTAGATGCGCGATTTAATAAGTGCAAAACGCTCTTTTTCATTTTTGCTTTCTGTCTCTCATTTGTGTTTGTTTAATGTAGTTGTTGTCACGACCCGACTCTCAAGTCCACGACAACCCCTGTTCTCTTACGGTCATTTGATTTGCGACTCTCCAGGATCCGTCGCCGACTATTATTTTTATCTTTTTATTAAACGCATGCGGAAGCGAATCACAATCTCCGGTCAACTACAAAAGCAGGGATAGTAGGAAAACCCAACAAGAACACATTCCAAAGTACTGCTTTATTTATCTACTGATTAACCCTAGGAAGTTTACAAGTACAAGCCCTTACCATGGGCATCTTCCTATCGAGCCAAAGAAACCAACAAGCCGAGGTTAATCTACTCCCTTCACAAACGGCCACGAGCTGAAACATGCGTCGATCCTCCATCCTATGGACCTGACAGTGGTTATTCAATAACCAGTGAGATAAATCTCAGCAAGTCAAAATCCTAAGCCTCGGTTAGGAGACCTA
>MU090294.1:0-34201 GCA_014858505.1 Corymbia citriodora subsp. variegata
TGGTAACAAACATTCTTAGTATAGGAAGCCCTTCACTTAGAATGAGGCTCTCAACCATTGGCCTAATCTTTCCCAAGATCTAATAGCATCCAAATGAATATAATTAGAAGTAAATTAGATGATTTACAAGCTCATGAGCTGTGGAGATCAAGCGATTAAACCAAATGGTGACAAACATAATTAGAATAGGAAGTCTTTCACTTAGAATGATCTTATGGCTCTCAACCATTGGCCTAATCTTTCCCAAGATCTAATAGCATCTAAATGAATATAATCATAAGTATATTAGATTATTTGCAAGATCATGAGCTATAGAGATCAAGTGATGAAACCAAATTGAGGACACATATGCTTCAAATGGGAAGTCCTTCACTTAGAATGCTCTTATGGCTCTCTACCATTGGCCCAATTCTTTCCCAAAATCTAATAGCATCCAAATGAAAATAATTATAAGTAAAAGGTATGATTTACAAGATCATGACTTGTGGAGATCAAGCGAGTAAACCAAATGGTGACAAACATGATTAGAATGGGAAGTCCTTCACTTAAAATGACCTTAAAGCTCTCAACAATTGCCTTAATCGCTCCCAACATCTAATAGCATCCTAATGAATGTAATTATAAGTAAATTAGTTGATTTGCTAGCTCATGAACTGTAGAGATCAAGCCATTAAACCAAAGGTTGACAAACATGCTTAGAATGGAAAGTCCTGAACTTAGAATGATCTTATGGCTCTCAACAATTGGCCTAATTTTTCCCAAGATCTAATAGCATCCCAATGAATATTATTGTAAGTAAATGAGATGATTTACAAGCTCATGAGCTATGGTGATCAAGCGATCACACCAAATGATGACAAACATGCTTAGAATGGGAAGCCCTTCACTTGGAATGATCTTATGGCTCTCAACCATTGGCCAAATCTTTCCCAAGATCTAATAACATCCAAATGAATATAATTCTAAGTAAATTAAATGATTTACAAGCTTATGAGCCATGGAGATCAAGCGATCAAACTAAATGGTGACAAACATGCTTAGAATGAGAAGTCCTTCACTTAGAGTAATCTTATGGCTCTCAACCATTGGCCTAATCTTTCCGAAGATCTAATAGCATCCTAATAAAGATAACTATAAAGTAAACTATATGATTTACACGCTCATGAGCCATGGAGATTAAGCGATTAAACCAAATGAGGACACATATGCTTCAAATGGGAAGTCCTTCAATTAGAATGATCTTATGGTCTGAACCATTAGCCTAATCTTTCCCTGGATCTAATAGCATCAAAATGAAGATAACTATAATTAAACTAGACCATTTACAAGCTCATGATCTATAGAGATCAAGTGATTAAACCAAATGGTGATAAACATGCTTAGAATTGGAAGCCCTTCACTTACAATAATCTTATGGCTCTCAACCATTCGTCTAATCTTTGCCAAGATCTAATAGCATCCCAAATGAATATAATAACAAGTAAATTATATGATTTACAAGCACATGAGGTGTGGAGATCAAACAATTAAACCAAATGGTGACAAACATGCTTAAAATGGAAAGTCCTTCACTTAGAATGATCCTATGGCTCTCAACCAATAGCCTAATCTTTCCCAACATCTAATAACATCCAAATGAAAATAATTATAAGTAAATTATATGATTTACAAGCTCATGAGCTGTAGAGATCAGGGGCTCAAACCAAACAATGACAAACATGCATAGAATGGGAAGTTCTTCACTTAGAATGATCTTATGGCTCTCAACCATTGGCCTAATCTCTCCCATGATCTAATAGCATCCAAATCAAGATAACTTTAAGTAAATTATATCATTTACATGCTCATGAGATATGGAGATCAAGTGATTAAACCAAATGCTTACAAATATGCTTAGAATGGGAAGTCCTTCACTTAGAATGATCATATGGCTCCCAACCATTATTTTAATCTTTCCCTAGATCTAATAGCATCCAAATGAACATAACTATAAGTAAATTATATGATTTAAAAACTCATGAGCTATAGAGATCAAGCGATTAAACCAAATGAGGACACATATGCTTCCAACGGGAAGTCCTTACCTTAGAATGATCTTATGGCTCTAAACCATTGGCCCAATCTTTCCCAACATCAAATAGCATCCAAATAAAAATAATTACAAGTAAATTATATGATTTACAAGCTCATGATCTGTGGAGATCAAGCGATTAAACCAAATGGTGACAAATATGCTTTGAATGGGAAATCCTTCACTTAGAATAATCTTATGGCTCTCAACCATTGGTCTAATCATTCCTAAGATCTGATAGCCTCCGAATGAAGATAACTATAAGTAAATTATATGATTTAGCTTACATGAGGTCTGGAGATCAAGTGATAACAGCAAATGGTGACAAACGTGCTTAGAATGCAAAGTCCTTCACTTAGAATGATCCTATGGTACTCAACCACTAGCCAAATCTTTCCCAAGCTCTAATAATATGCAAATGAAGATAACTAGAAGTAAATTATATGATTTACAAGCTCATGAGCTATGGAGATCAAGTGATTACACCAAATGAGGACACATATGCTTCAAACGGAAAGTCCTTCAATTAGAATGATCTTATGGCTCTCAACCATTAGCCTAATCTTTCCCAACATCTAATAGCATCCAAATGAAGATAATTATAAGTAAATTATATGTTTTACAAGCTCATGAGCTGTGGAGATCAGGGGATCAAACCAAATGGTGACAAACATGCATAGAATGGGAAGTCCTTCACTTAGAATGATCTTATGGCTCTCAACCATTGGCCTAATCTCTCCCATGATCTAATAGCATCCAAATCACGATAACTTTAAGTAAATTATATAATTTACATGCTCATGAGCTATGGAGATCAAGCGATTAACCCAAATGCTTACAAATATACTTAGAATGGGAAGTCCTTCACTTAGAATGATCATATGGCTCCGAACCATTATTCTAATCTTTCCCTAGATATAATAGCATCCAAATGAACATAACTATAAGTAAATTATATGATTTAAAAACTCATGAGCTATGAAGATAAAACGATTAAACCAAATGAGGACACATATGCTTCAAATAGGAAGTCCTTCGCTTAGAATGATCTTATGGCTCTCAACCATTAGCCCAATCTTTCCCAACATCTAATAGCATCCAAATGAAAATAATTATATGTAAATTATATGATTTACAAGCTCATGAATTGTGGAGATCAAGCGATTAAACCAAATGGTGACAAATATGCTTAGAATGGGAAGTCCTTCACTTAGAATGATCTTATGGCCATCAACCATTGGCCGAATCTCTTTTAGGATCGAATATGATCGAAATGAAGACAACTATAATAAAATTAGATGATTTGCAAGTTCATGAGATGTGGAGATCTTGTGATTAAACGAAATGGTGATACACATACTTAGAATGGGAAATCCTTCAGTTAGAATGATCTTATGAATCCCAACCATTGGTCTAATCTTTCCCAAGATCTAATAGCCTCCAAATGAAGATAACCATAAGTAATTTATATGATTTACAAGCACATGAGGTCTGAAGATCAAGTGATTAAACCAAATTGTGAGAAACAAGCTTAGAATGGGAAGTCCTTCTCTTAGAATGATCCTATGGCACTCAACCATTGGCCGGATCATTCCAAAGATCTAATAGTATCCAAATGAAGATAACTATAAGTAAATTATATGATTTACAAGCTCATGAGCCATGGAGATCAAGCAATTAAACCCAATGAGGACACATATACTTCCAATGGGAAGTCCTTAACTTAGAATGATCTTATAGCTCTCAACCATTGGCCCAATCTTTCCTAACATCAAATAGCATCCAAAAGAATATAATTATAAGAAATGAGGTGATTTACAAGCTCATGAGCTGTGGAGATCAAGCGATCAAACCAAATGGTGACATACATGCATAGAATAGGAAGTCCTTTACTTAGAATGATCTTATGGCTCTCAACTATTGGCCTAATCTCCCCCAAGATCTAATAGCATCCAAATGAAGATAACTATAAGTAAATTATATAATTTACATGCTCATGAGCTATGGAGATTAGGCGATTAAACCAAAAGCTTACAAATGTGCTTAGAATAGGAAGTCCTTTACTTAGAATGATCTTATGGCTCCCAACCAATATTCTAATCTTTCCCTAGCTCTAACAGCATCCAAATGAAAATAAATATAAGTAAATTATATGATTTACAAACTCATGAGCAATGGAGCTCAAACGATTAAACCAAATGAGGACACATATGCTTCAAATGGGAAGTCCATCACTTAGAATGATCTTATGGCTCTCAACCATTGGCCTAATCTCTCCCATGATCTAATAGTATTCAAATGAAGATAACTATAAGTAAATTATATGATTTACAAGCTCATGAGCTGTGGAGATCACGTGATTAAACCAAATGGTGACAAAAATGCTTAGAATAGGAAGTCCTTCACTTAGAATGATCTTATGGCTCTCAACCATTGGCCTAATCTTTCCCTAGATTTCATCGCATCCAAATGAACATAACTACAAGTGAATTATATGATTTACAGGCTCATGAGTTGTGGAGATGAAGCTATTCAATCAAATTAGTACACATATGCTTCAAATGGAACGTCCCTCTCTTAAAATGATCTTATGGCTCTCAACCATTAGCCTAAAATTTACCTAGATCTCATGGAATCCAAATCAAGGTAACTATAAGTAAATTATAAGATTTCCAACCTCATGAGCTATGTTGATCAAGCGATTAAACTAAATTAGGACACATGTGCTTCAAATAGGAAGTCCTTCGCATAGAATGATATGATAGCTCTCACCCATTTGCCTAATCTTTCCTAGAGCTAATAGCATCCAATTGAAGAAAACAATAAGTAAATTATATGATTTACAAGCTCATGAGCAGTGGAGACCAAGCGATTAAATCAAATGGTGACAAAAATGCTTAGAATGGGATGTTCTCCAGTAAGAATAATCTTATGTCTCTCAACCATTGGCCTAATCTTTCCCATGATCTAATAGCATCCAAATGAACATAACTATAAGTAAATTATATGATTTACAAGCTCATTAGCTATGGAGATCAAGTGATTAAACAAAATGAGGACACATATGCTACAAATGAGAAGTCCTTCACTTAGAATGATCTCATGACTCTCAACTATTAGCCGAATCTTTCCATACATCTCATATTATCCAAATGACGATAACTATAAGAAAATTATATGATTTACAAGCACATGAGCTACGGAGATCAGGCGATGAAAGCAAATGATGACAAAAATGCTTAGAATGGGAAGTCCTTTACTTAGAATGATCTTATGGCTCTCAAGCATTGGCCTAATCTTTCCCTACATCTGATAGCATCCAAATGAAGATAACAATAAGAAAATCAGACGAATTACAAGGTCATGAGCGATGTATATCAAGCGATTACACCAAATGGTGACAAACATGGTTAGAATGGGAAGTCTTTCACTTAGAACGATCTAATTGCTCCCAACCATTGGCCTAATCTCTCCCATGATCTAATAGCATACAATTAAAGATAACCATAAGTAAATGACATGATTTACAAGCACATGAGCTATGGAGATCAGGCGATGAAAGCAAATGAAGACAAAAATGCTTAGAATGGGAAATCCATCACTTAGAATGATCTTATGGCTCCAACCATTGGCCTAATCTCTCTCATGATCTAATAGCATCCAAATAAAGATAACTATAAGTAAATTATATGATTTACATGCTCATGAGCTGTGGGATCAGGCAATTAAACCAAAAGCCGACAAAAATGCTTACAATGGGAAGTCCATCAATTAGAATGATCTTATGGCTCTTAACCATTTGCCTAATCTTTCCCAAGATCTGATAGCATCCAAATGAAGACACCTATAAGAAAATTAGACGAATTACGAGGTCATGAGCGATGGATATCAAGCAATTATACCAAATAATGACAAATATGCTTAAAATAGGAAGTCTTCCACTTAGAACGATCTAATTGCTCCCAACCATTGGCCTAATCTCTCACATGATCTAATAGCATCCAAATAAAGATAACTATGAGTAAATGACATGATTTACAAGCACGTGAGCTATGGAGATCAGGCGATAAAAGCAAATGATGAAAAAAATGCATGGAATGGGAAGTCCTTCACTTAGAATGATCTTATGTCTCTCAAGCATTGGCCTAATCTCTCCCATGATCTAATAACATCAAAATGTAGATAACTATAAGTAAATTATATGATTTACATGCTCATGAACTGTGGAAATCAAGCGATTAAACCAAATGGTGACAAAAATGCTTGGAATAGGAAGTCCATCACTTAGAATGATCTTATGGCTGTCAACCATTTGCCTAATCCTTCCCTAGATCTCGTAGCATTCAAATGAAGATAACTATAAAAAAAAATTAGACAAATTACAAGGTCGTGAGCGATGGAGATCAAGCAATTATAACAAATGGTGACAAAATCACTCAGAATGCGAAGTCCATCACCTAGAATGATCTTATGGCTCCAACCATTGGCCTAATCTCTCTCATGATCTAATAGCATCCAAATGAAGATAACTATAAGTAAATTATATGATTTATGCTCTTGAGCTGTGGGATCAGGCAATTAAACCAAAAGCCAACAAAAATGCTTACAATGGGAAGTCCATCACTTAGAATGATCTTATGGTTCTCAACCATTTGCCTAATCTTTCCCAAGATCTGATAGCATCCAAATGAAGATACCTATAAGAAAATTAGACGAATTACGAGGTCATGAGCGATGGATATCAAGTGATTATACCAAATAATGACAAATATGCTTAGAATAGGAAGTCTTTCACTTAGAACGATCTAATTGCTCCCAACCATTGGCCTAATCTCTCCCATGATCTAATAGCATCCAAATAAAGATAACTATGAGTAAATGACATGATTTACAAGCACATGAGCCATGGAGATCAGGCGATGAAAGCAAATGATGAAAAAAATGCATGGAATGGGAAGTCCTTCAATTAGAATGATCTTATGGCTCTCAAGCATTGGCCTAATCTCTCCCATGATCTAATAACATCAAAATGTAGATAACTATAAGTAAATTATATGATTTACATGCTCATGAGCTGTGGGATCAGGCAATTAAACCAAAAGCCAACAAAAACGCTTACAATGGGAAGTCCATTACTTAGAATGATCTTATGGCTCTCAACCATTTGCCTAATCTTTCCCTAGATCTGATAGCATCCAAATGAAGATACCTCAAAGAAAATTAGATGAATTACGAGGTCATGAGCGATGGATATCAAGCGATTATACCAAATAATGACAAATATGCTTAGAATAGGAAGTCTTTCACTTAGAACGATTTGCTCCCAACCATTGGCCTAATCTCTCCCATGATCTAATAGCATCCAAATAAAGATAACTATGAGTAAATGACATGATTTACAAGCACATGAGCTATGGAGATCAGGCGATGAAAGCAAATGATGAAAAAAATGCATGGAATGGGAAGTCCTTCACTTAGAATGATCTTGTGGCTCTCAAGCATTGGCCTAATCTCTCCCATGATCTAATAACATCAAAATGTAGATAACTATAAGCAAATTATATGATTTACATGCTCATGAACTGTGGAGATCAAGTGATTAAACCAAATGGTGACAAAAATGCTTGGAATAGGAAGTCCATCACTTAGAATGATCTTATGGCTGTCAACCATTTGCCTAATCCTTCCCTAGATCTCGTAGCATCCAAATGAAGATAACTATAAAAAAAAATTAGACAAATTACAAGGTCGTGAGTGATGGAGATTGAGCAATTATAACAAATGGTGACAAAATCGCTCAGAATGCGAAGTCCATTACTTAGAATGATCTTATGGCTCCAACCATTGGCCTAATCTATCTCATGATCTAACAGCATCCAAATGAAGATAACTATAAGTAAATTATATGATTTATGCTCATGAGCTGTGGGATCAGGCAATTAAACCAAAAGCCAACAAAAATGCTTACAACGGGAAGTCCATCAATTAGAATGATCTTATGGCTCTTAACCATTTGCCTAATCTTTCCCTAGATCTGATAGCATCCAAATGAAGATACCTATAAGAAAATTAGACGAATTACGAGGTCATGAGCGATGGATATCAAGCGATTATACCAAATAATGACAAATATGCTTAGAATAGGAAGTCTTTCACTTAGAATGATCTAATTGCTCCCAGCCATTGGCCTAATCTCTCCCATGATCTAATAGCATCCAAATAAAGATAACTATGAGTAAATGACATGATTTACAAGCACATGAGCTATGGAGATCAGGCGATGAAAGCAAATGATGAAAAAAATGCATGGAATGGGAAGTCCTTCACTTAGAATGATCTTGTGGCTCTCAAGCATTGGCCTAACCTCTCCCATGATCTAATAACATCAAAATGTAGATAACTATACGTAAATTATATGATTTACATGCTCATGAACTGTGGAGATCAAGCGATTAAACCAAATGGTGACAAAAATGCTTGGAATAGGAAGTCCATCACTTAGAATGATCTTATAGCTCTCAACCATTTGCCTAATCCTTCCCTAGATCTCGTAGCATCCAAATGAATATAACTATAAAAAGAAATTAGACAAATTACAAGGTCGTGAGCGATGGAGATCAAGCAATTATAACAAATGGTGACGAAATCGCTCAGAATGCGAAGTCCATTACTTAGAATGATCTTATGGCTCCAACCATTAGCCTAATCTCTCTCATGATCTAATAGCATCCAAATGAAGATAACTATAAGTAAATTATATGATTTACATGCTCATGAGTTGTGGGATCGGGCAATTAAACCAAAAGCCAACAAAAACGCTTACAACGGGAAGTCCATCACTTAGAATGATCTTATCGCTCTCAACCATTTGCCTAATCTTTCCCTAGATATGATAGCATCCAAATGAAGATACCTCAAAGAAAATTAGACGAATTACGAGGTCATGAGCGATGGATATCAAGCGATTATACCAAATAATGACAAATATGCTTAGAATAGGAAGTCTTTAACTTAGAACGATCTAATTGCTCCCAACCATTGGCCTAATCTCTCCCATGATCTAATAGCATCCAAATAAAGATAACTATGAGTAAATGACATGATTTACAAGCACATGAGCTATGGAGATCAGGCGATGAAAGCAAATGATGAAAAAAATGCATGGAATGGGAAGTCCTTCACTTAGAATGATCTTGTGGCTCTCAAGCATTGGCCTAATCTCTCCCATGATCTAATAACATCAAAATGTAGATAACTATAAGTAAATTATATGATTTACATGCTCATGAACTGTGGAGATCAATCGATTAAACCAAATGGTGACAAAAATGCTTGGAATAGGAAGTCCATCACTTAGAATGATCTTATGGCTCTCAACCATTTGCCTAATCCTTCCCTAGATCTCGTAGCATCCAAATGAAGATAACTATAAAAAAAAATTAGACAAATTACAAGGTCGTGAGCAATGGAGATCAAGCAATTATAACAAATGGTGACAAAATCGCTCAGAATGGGAAATCCGTCACTTAGAATGATCTTATGTCTCCTAACCATTTGCCTAATCTTTCCCTAGATCTGATAGCATCCAAATGAAGATACCTATAAGAAAATTAGACGAATTACGAGGTCATGAGCGATGGATATCAAGCGATTATACCAAATAGTGACAAATATGCTTATAATAGGAATTCTTTCACTTAGAACGATCTAATGGCTCCCAACCATTGGCCTAATCTCTCCCACGATCTAATAGCATCCAAATGAAGATAACTATAAGTAAATGACATGATTTACAAGCACATGAGCTATGGAGATCAGGCGATTAAAGCAAATGATGACAAAAATGCTTAGAGTGGGAAGTCCTTCATTTAGAATGATCTTATGGCTCTCAAGCATTGGCCTAATCTCTCCCATGATCTAATACCATCAAAATGAAGATAAATATAAGTAAATTATATGATTTACATGCTCATGAGTTGTGGAGATCAAGATTAAACCAAATGATGACAAAAATGCTTAGAATAGGAAGTCCATCACTTAGAATGATCTTATGGCTCTCAACCATTTGCCTAATCCTTCCCTAGATCTTGTAGCATCCAAATGAAGATAAAATAAAAAAAATTAGACAAATTACAAGGTCATGAGCGATGGAGATCAAGCGATTATAACAAATGGTGACAAAATTGCTCAGAATGGGAAGTTCATCACTTAGAATGATCTTATGGCTCTCAACCATTTGCCTAATCCTTCCTTAGATCTTGTAGCATCCAAATGAAGATAAAAATAAAAAAAATTAGACAAATTACAAGGTCATGAGCTATGGAGATCAAGCGATTATACCAAATGGTGACAAAAACGCTCAGAATGGGAAGTCCATCACTTAGAATGATCTTATGGCTCTCAACCATTTGCCTAATCTTTCCCGAGATCTCATAGCATCCAAACGAAGATAATTATAAGTAAATTATATGATTTACATGCTCATTAGCTATGGAGGATTAGGCAATTAAACCAAAAGCCGACAAAAATGCTTACAATGGGAAGTCCATCACTTAGAATGATCTTATGGCCCTTAACCATTTGCCTAATCTTTCCCTAGATCTGATAGCATCCAAATGAAGATACCTATAAGAAAGTTAGATGAATTACAAGGTCATGAGTGATGGATATCAAGCGATTATACCAAATAGTGACAAATATGCTTAGAATAGGAAGTCTTTCACTTAGAACGATCTAATGGCTCCCAACCATTGGCCTAATCTCTCCCAGGATCTAATAGCATCCACATGAAGATAACTATAAGTAAATGACGTGATTTACAAGCACATGAGCTATGGAGATCAGGCTATTAAAGTAAATGATGACAAAAATGCTTAGAATGGGAAGTCATTCACTTAAAATGATCTCATGGCTCTCAAGCATTGGCCTAATCTCTCCCATGATCAAATAGCATCAAAATGAAGATAGCTATAAGTAAATTATATGATTTACATGCTCATGAGGTGTGGAGATCAAGCGATTAAACCAAATGGTGACAAAAATGCTTAGAATGGGAAGTCCATCACTCAGAATGATCTTATGGCTCTCAACCATATTCCTTATCTTTCCCTAGATCTCATAGCATCCAAATCAAGATAACAATAAGAAAATTAGATGAATTACAAACTCATGAGCGATGGAGATCAAGCGATTACACCAAATGGAGACAAACATGTTTAAAGTGGGAAGTCCTTCACTTAGAGTGATCTTATGGCTATCAAACATTGGCCTAATCTATCCCATGGTCTAATAGCATCTAAATGAAGATACCTTAAGCAAATTATATGATTTACAAGCTCATGAGCGATGGAGATCAAGTGATTCTACCAAATGGCGACAACCAAGCTTAGAATGGGAAGTCCTTCACTTAGAATTATCTTATGGATCTCAACCATTGGCCTAATCTTTGCCATGATCTAATGGCATCCAAATGAAGATAACTATAAGAAAAGTAGCTGAATTACAAGCTCATGAGTAATGGCGATCAAGCGATTAAACCAAATTAGGACACATATGCTTCAAATGGAAAGTCCTTCACTTAAAATGATCGTATGGCTCTCAACCATTTCCCTAATATTTCCCTAGATCTAATACCAACCAAATGAAGAAAACTATAAGTAAATTATATGATTTACAAGCTCATTAGCTGTGGAGATCAAGTGATTAAACCAAATGAGGACATATATGCTTCAAATGGGAAGTTCTTCACATAGAGTGATCTTATGACTCCCAACCATTAGCCTAATCTTACCCTAGATCTCATAGCATCCAAATGAAGATAACAATAAAAAAATTAGATGAATTACAAGATCATGAGCGATGGAGATCATGCGATTAAACCAATTGGTGACAAAAAAGCTTAGAATGGGAAGTCCTTCACTTAGAATTATCTTATGGATCTCAACCATTGGCCTAATCTTTGCCATGATCTAATAGCATCCAATGAAGATAATTATAAGAAAATTAGCTGAATTAGAAGCTCATGAGCAAAGGCAATCAAGTGATTAAACCAAATACGGACACATATGCTTCGAATGGGAAGTCCTTCACTTAAAATGATCATATGGCTCTCAACCATTTCCCTAATCTTTCCCTAGATCTAATAGCAACCAAATGAAAAAAACTATAAGTAAATTATATGATTTACAAGCTCATTAGTTGTGGAGATCAAGCGATTAAACCAAACGAGCACACATATGCTTCAAATGAAAAGTCCTTCACATAGAATGATCTTATGGCTCCCAACCATTAGCCTAATCTTACTTTAGATCTCATAGCATTTAAATGAAGATAACAATAAAAAAAATTAGATGAATTACAAGCTCATGACCGATGGAGATCATGCGATTAAACCAAATGGTGACAAAAAAGCTCATAATGGGAAGTCCTTCACTTAGAATAATTTTATGGCTCTCAACCATTGGCCTAATATCTCCTATCATCTAATTGCATCCAAATGAAGAAAACTATAAGTAAATTATATGATTTACAAGCTCATTAGCTGTGAAGATGAAGCGATTAAACCAAATTAGAACACATATGCTTTAAATGGGAAGTGCTTCACTTAGAATGATCTTATGGCTCTCAACCATTTGCCTCATCTTTCCCTAGATCTAATTACATCCAAATGAAGGCAACTATAAGTAAATTATATGGTTTACAAGCTCATGAGCTGTGGCGATCAAGCAATTAAACCAAATTAGGACACATGCTTCAAATGGGAAGCCCTTCACTTAGAATGATCTTATGGCTCTGAACCATTGGCCTAATCTTTCCCTAGATCTAATAGCCACCGAATGAAAAAAACTATAGGTAAATTATATGATTTACAAGCTCATTAGTTGTGGAGATCAAGTGATTTAACAAAATAAGGACACATATGCCTCAAATGGCAAGTCCTTCACGTAGAATGATCTTATGGCACTTAATCATTTTAAGAGTGTTCGTTGCCATTTGGGTTAATTACATTATCATGGGAGTTCATGAGCTTGCAATCATCTAACTTTCTTTCAATTACCTTCATTTTCATGCTATTAGCTCTTTGGAAACATTAGAGAAGTGGTAGAGGGCCATAAGATCAACCAAAGAGAATAACCTCCAATTCTAAGAATGCTTCTTATCATTTCCGATAATATCTTGATCTTTGGAGTTGAAGGGCTTGGAAATCATGTAGTTTACTTATAATTTCCCTCACTTTGAAGCTATTTGATCTTGGAAAGCATTAAAGCAACCATTGATCTAATTCTTTCCAAGCTCAAAAGCATTAAAGCAACCATTGTACTTAACCCAAATCGCAACAAACACTCTTAAAATGGGAGGTTCTTGACATAGAATGATCTTATGGCTCTCAACCATTGATCTAATTCTTTCCAAGCTCAAAAGCTTCAAAGTGAAGGTAATTATAAGCAAATTACGTGATTTCCAAGCCCATGAACTCCAAAGATCAAGCAATTAATCGAAATGATAAGTAGCATTCTCAGAATTGGAAGTTCTTCACTTTGGTTGATCTTATGGCCCTCTACCTCTTCTCTAATCTTTCCAAAGAGTTAATAGCATAAAAGTGAAGGTAATTGAAAGAAAATTCGATGATTGCCAGCTTGTGAACTCCCATGATCATCTAATTAATATAAATGGCAACAAACACTCTAAGAAAGGGAGGTTCTTCACTTATAATGATTTTATGGCTCTCAATCGTTGCTCTAATATTTCTAAACACAAATAGCTTCAAAGTGAAGGTAATTACAAGTAAATTACATGATTCTCAAGCCCGTGAACTCCCAAGACCAAGCAATCAACCGAAATGATAAAAAGCATTCTTATAATAGGAAGTTCCTCCCTTTGGTTGATCTTATGGCCCCCTACCACTTCTCTAATCTTTCCAAAGAGCTAATAAGATCAAAGTGAAGGAAATTGAATGCAAATTAGATGATTGCAGGCTCATGAATCCCATGATCAAGTAACTCACCCAAATGGCAACAAACACTCTTAGAATGGGAGGTTCTTGACATAGGATGATCTTATGGCTCTCAATCGTTGCTCTAATTCTTTCAAACCTCAAATAGCTTCAAAGTGAAGGTAAATATGAGTGAATTACAAGATCTCCAAGCCCGTGAACTCCCAAGCTCAACCAATTAACTGAAATGACAAGAAGCATTCTCAGACTTGGAAGTTCTTCCCTTTGGTTGATCTAATGGGCTTCTACCACTTCTCTAATCTTTCAAAAGAGCTAATAGCATGAAAGTGAAGGTAATTGAAAGAATATTAGGTGATTGCAAGCTCGTGAACTCTCATGATCATGTAATTAAACCAAATGGCAACAAATACTCTTAGAATGAGAGGTCCTCCACTTAGAATGATTTGATGGCCCTCAACCGTTGCTCTAATACTTTCCAAACTCAAATAGCTTCAAAGTGAAGGTAATTTTAAGTAAATTACATGATTCTCAAGCTCGTGAACTCCCAAGATCAAGCAATTAACCGAAATGATAAGAAACATTCTCATAATAGGAAGTTCCTCCCTTTGGTTGATCTTATGGCCTCCTACCACTTCTATAATCTTTCCAAAGAGCTAATAGGATCAAAGTGAAGGTAATTGAATGCAAATTAGATGATTGCAAGCTCATGAACTCCCATTATCAAGTAACTCACCCAAATGGCAACAAACACTCTTTAGAATGAGAGGTTCTTGACATAAGATGATCTTATGGCTCTCAACTGTTGCTCCAATTCTTTCAATTCTCAAATAACTTCAAAGTTAAGGTAAATATAAGTGAATTACATGATCTCCAAAGCTTGTGAACTCCCAAGATCAAGTAACAAACCCAAATGGCAACAAACGCTTTTCGAATGGGAGGTTCTTCACATTGAATGATCTCATGGCTCTCAACCGTTGCTCTAACACTTTCCAAGCTCAAGTTAATATAGGTGAATTACAAGATCTCCAAACCCGTGAACTCCCAAGTTTAACTAATTAACTGAAATGATAAGAAGCATTCTCAAACTTGGAAGTTCTTCCCTTTGGTTGATCTTATGGCCCTCTACCACTTCTCTAATCTTTCCAAACAGCTAATAGAATGAAATTGAAGGTAATTGAAAGCAAATTAGATGGTTGCAAGCTCATGAACTCTCATGATCAGGTAATTAACCCAAATGGCAACATGCACTCTTAGAATAGGAGGTTCTTCACTTAGAATTATATAATGGATCTCAACCGATGCTTTTCAAGCCCTAATTGCTTCAAAGTGATGGTCATTATAAGTAAATGACATGATTTACATGTGCATGAATAGCCAAGATTAAGCAATTAACCGAAATGATAAGAAACATTCTCTAAATTGGAAGCTATTCCCTTTGGTTGATATTATGGCCCTCTACGACTTCTCTAATCTTTCCAAAGAGCTAATAGGATCAAAATAAAAGTGATTGAAAGCAAATTAGTTGATTGTAAGTTCGTGAACTCCCATGATCAAGTAACTAACTAAAATAGCAACAAACATTCTTAGAATGGGAGGTTCTTCACTTAGAATGATATTATGGCTCTCAACCGTGGCTCTAATACTTTCCAAGCTCAAACAGCTTCAAAGTGAAGGTAATTATAAGTAAATTACATGATTTCCAAGCCCGTGAACTCCCAAGATCAAGCAATTAAATGAAATGATAAAAAGCATTCTCAAAATAGGAAGTTCCTCCCTTTGATTGATCTTATGGCTCCCTACCAATTCTCTAATCTTTTCAAAGACTAATAGGATCAAAGTGAAGGTAATGGAAAGCAAATTAGATGATTGCAATTTCGTGAACTCTCATGATCAAGTAACTCACCTAAATGGCAACGAACACTCAAATGGGAGGTTCCTCAGTTAGAATGATCTTATGGCTCTCAACCGTTGCTCTAATACTTCCGAAGCTCAAATAACTTGAAAGTGAAGGTAATTGTCTATAAATTACATGATTTACAAGCCCACGAACTCCCAAGATTAAGCTATTAACTCAAATGATAAGAAGCATTGTTAAAATTGGAAGTTCTTCCCTTTGGTTGATCTTAAGGCTCGTTACCATTTCTCTAATATTTCTAAAGAGCTAACAAAATACAAGGGAAGGTAATTGAAATAAAATTAGTTGATTCCAAGTTCGCTAACTCCCATGATCAAGTAACTAACCCAAATGGCATCAAACACTCTTAGAATGGGAGGTTTTTCACTTAGAATGATCTTATAGTTTGCACCCGTTGCTCTTAAAATTTCCAAACTCAAATAGCTTCAAAGTGAAGGTAATTATAAGAAAATTACATGATTTTGAAGCTTGTGAACTCCCAAGTCAAGTAATTAACCAAAATGATAAGAAACATTCTCAGAATAGAAAGTTCATACCTTTGGTTGATCTTATGGCCCCCTACCGCTTCAATAATTTATCCCAAGGGCTAATAGGATCAAAGTGAACGTAATTGAAAGCAAGTTACATGATTGCAAGGTCGTGAACTCCCATGATAAAGCAACAAACACTCTTAGAATGGGAGGTTCTTCACTTATCATGTTCTTATGGCTTTGAACCGTTGCACTAATACTTTTTCCAAGCTCTAGTAGCTTCAAAGTGAAGGTAATTTTAAGTAAATGACATGATTCTCAAGCCCGTGAACTCCCAAGATCAAGCAATCAACCGAAATGATAATAATCATTCTCATATAGGAAGTTCGTCCATTTGGTTGATCTTAGTGCCCCCTACCACTTCTCTAATCTTTCCAAAGAGCTAATAGGATAAAAGTGAAGGTAATTGAAAGAAAATTAGATGTTTGCAAGATCAAGCAAGTAACCGACATAATAAGAAGCATTGTCAGAATTAGAAGTTCTTCCCTTTGGTTGATCTTCTGACCCCCTACCATTTCTCTAACCTTTCAAAAGAGCTAGTAGGATCAAAGTGAAGGTAATTGAAAGCAAATTAGATGATTGCAAGCTCTTCAACTCCCATAATCAAGTAACTAACCCAAATGGCAACAACCACTCTTAGAATGGGAGGTTCTTCACTTAGAATGATCTCAACCGTTGCTCTAATACTTTCCAAGCTCAAATAGCTTCAAAGTGAAGATAACTCTAAGTAAATTACATTATTTCGAAGCCTATGAACTCCCAAGATCAAGCAATTAACTGAAATGATAAGAAGCATTGTTAGAACTTGAAGTTCTTTCCTTTGGTTGAACCTATGGCCCTCTACCAATTCTCTAATCTTTCGAAAGAGCTAATAGGAAACAAGGGAAGGTATTTGAAAGAAAATTTGATGATTGCAAGCTCGTGAACTCCCATCATCAAGTAACTAACCCAAATGGCAACAAACACTCTTAGAATGGAAGGTTTTTCACTTAGAATAATCTTATGGCTCTCGATTGTTACTCTAATACTTTCCAAGCTCAAATAACAGTGAAGGTGACTATAAGTAAATTACATGATTTTAAAGTCCGTGAACTCCCAAGACATAACAATTAACCAAAATGATAAGAAGCAGTTTTCGGATTGGAAGTTCTTCTTTATGGTTGATCTTATGGCCATCTACAACTTTTCTAATCTTTCCAAAGCACTAATAGGATCAAAGGGAAGGTAATTGAAAGAAAAATAGATGATTGACACCTCGTGAACTCCTATGATCTAACTAACCCAAATGGCAACAAACACTCTTAGAATGTGAGGTTCTTCACTTCGAATGATCTTATGGCTCTCAATCATTGCTCTAATACTTTTCAAGCTCAAATAGCTTCAAAGTGAAGGTAATTCTAAGTAAATTACATGATTTCGAAGCCCGTGAACTCCCAAGATCAAGCAATTAACCGAAATGATAAGAAGCTTTGCCAAAATTGGAAATTCTTCACTTTGGTTGATCTTATTTTAAGGAAGAACTTCCCTTTCAATGAATATTTGTCACCATTGGGGTTGATCGCTTGATCTCAGGAGTTCCCCAGCTTGCAAATCATCTAAATTATTTACAATTACCTTCATTTCTATGCTATTAGTACTTGGAAAAGATTAGTGTGATGATGGAGAGCCATAAGATTATTCTTAGTGAAGAAATTGCCATTCTAAGAATGTTTCTCACCATTTGGGTTGATAGCTCGATCTTGGGAGCTCATGAGCTTGGAAATCATCTAACTTACTTATAATTATCTCCAGTTAGATGCTATTAATACTTGGGAATGATTAGTATGATGGTTCAATGCCATAAGGTCATTCTAAGGGAAGAAATTGCCATTTTAAGAACATTTGTCACCATTTGGGTTGATTGCTTGATCTTTGGAGCTTATGAGCTTGCAAATCATCTAATCTACTTATAATCATCTTCAATTCTATCCTATTAATACTTAGGAAAGATTAGAGTAATGGTCCAATGCCAGAATATCATTCTAAGGGAAGAACTTCCCGTTCTAAGAATATTTATTGCCATTTGGGTTGATTACTTAATCTTAGGAGTTTACGAGCTTGCAAATCACCTAATGTACTTACGACCATCTTCATTTTGATGCTATTAGTACTCCAGGAAGACTAGTGCAACGATTGAGACTCATAAGATTATTCTATGTGAAGAACTTCACATTCTAAGAACGGTTGTTGCAATTTAGGTTAATGGGTTGATCTCGGAAGTTAACGACCTAGAAAATCATCTAACTTATTTATGATTATCTTCATCGATCCTATTAGTACTTTGATCAAAATAGAGCAACTCTTGAGAGCGAGAAGATCATTCTAAGTGAAGAACTTCCCATTCTGAGAATATTTGTCACCATTTGATTTAATCGCTTGATCTCCATAGCTCATGACCTTGTAAATCATCTAATTTACTTATAATCATCTTCATTGGGATGCTATTAGTACTTGGGAAATATAAGAGCAATAGCTGAGTGCCACAAGACCATTTTAAGGATGAACTTCCCATTCAATGAATATTTGTCACCATTAGGGTTGATCACTTGATCTCAGGAGTTCCCCAGCTTGCAAATCATCTAATTCATTTATAATTACCTTAATTTCTATGCTATTAGTACTTGGAAAAGATTAGTGTGATGATGGAGAGTCACAAGATCATTCTTAGTGAAGAAATTGCCATTCTAAGAATGTTTCTCACCATTTGGGTTGATAGCTTGATCTTAGGAGCTCATGAACTTGGAAATCATCTAACTTACTTATAATTATCTCCAATTAATGCTATTAATACTCGGGAAAGATTTGTATGATGGTTCAATGCCATAAGGTCATTCTAAGGGAAGAAATTTCCATTCCAAGAACATTTGTCACAATTAGTACTCAAGTGAGATTAGTGCAATGATTGAGACTTCTAAGATTATTCTATGTGAAGAACTTCGCATTCTAAGAACGTTTGTTGCAATTTAGGTTAATGGGGTTGATCTTGGAAGTTAGCGACCTGAAAAATCATCTAACTTACTTATGATTATCCGCACCGGTCCCATTAGTACTTTGAAAAGATTGGAGCAACTCTTGAGAGCGAGAAGTTCATTCCAAGTGAAGAACTTCCCATTCTAAGAATATTTGTCACCATTTGGCTTAATTGCTTGATCTCCATAGCTCGTGAGCTTGTAAATCATCTAATTTACTTATAATCATCTTCATTTGGATGCTAGTGGTACTTAGGAAAGATTAGAGTAATTGTTGAGTGCCACAAGACCATTTTAAGGAAGAACTTCCATTTCAATGAATATTTGTCGGCATTTGGGTTAATTGCTTGATCTCAAGAGTTCTCTAGCTTGCAAATCATCTAATTTCTTTACAATTACCTTCATTTCTATGCTATCAGTACTTGGAAAAGATCGGTGTGATGATGGAGAGCCACAAGATCATTCTAAGGGAAGAAATTGCCATTCTAGGAACATTTGTCACCATTTGGGTCGATCGCTTGATCTTTGGAGCTCATGAGCTTGCAACTCATCTAATCTACTTATCATCATCTTCATTTAGATGCTATTGACACTTGGGAAAGATTAGTATGATGGTTCAATACCATAAGGTCATTCTAAGAACATTTGTCACCATTTGGGTTGATTGCTTGATCTTTGGATCTCATGAGCTTGCAACTTATCTAATCTACTTATAATCATCTTCATTTAGATGCTATTGACACTTGAGAAAGATTAGAGTAATGGTTCAATCCCATGGGATCATTCTAAGGGGAGAACTTCCCGTTCTAAGAGTATTTGTTGCCATTTGGGTTAATTACTTAATCTTAGCAGTTCTCAAGCTTGAAAATCACCTAATTTACTAACAACCATCATCCTTTGGATGCTCTTAGTACTTGAGGGAGATTATTGCAAAGACTGAGACTCACAAGATTATTCTATGTGAAGAACTTCCCATTCTAAGAACGTTTATTGCAATTTAGGTTAATGGGTTGATCTTGGAAGTTAACGACCTGGAAAATCATTTAACATACTTATGATTATCTCCACTGGTCTTATTAGTACTTTGAAAAGATTGGAGCAACTCTTGAGAGTGAGAAGATCATTCCAAGTGAAGAACTTCCCATTCTAAGAATATTTATCACCATTTGGCTTAATCGCTTGATCTCCATAGCTTGTGAGCTTGTAAATCATTTAATTTACTTATAATCATCTTCATTTGGATGCTTGTAGTACTTGGGAAAGATTAGAGCAATGGTTGAGTGCCACAAGACCGTTTTAAGGAATAACTTCCCTTTCAATGAATATTTGTCGGCATTTGGGTTAATTGCTTGATTTCAAGAGTTCCTCAGCTTGCAAATCATCTATTTTATTTACAATTACTTTCATTTCTATGCTATCAGTACTTGGAAAAGATTAGTACGATGATGGAGAGCCACAAGATCATTCTAAGGGAAGAAATTGCAATTTTAAGAATGTTTCTCACCATTCGAGTTGATAGCTTGATCATGGGAGCTCACGAGCTTGGAAATCATCTTCATTTAGATGCTATTGATACTTGGGAAGGATTACTATGATGGTTCAATGCCATAAGGTCATTCTAAGGGAAGACATTGCTATTCTAAGAACATTTGTCACCATTTGGGTTGATCGCTTGATCTTTGGAGCTCACGAGCTTGTGACTCATCTAATCTACTTATAATCATCTTCATTTAGATGCTATTGACACTTGGGAAAGATTAGAGTAATGGTTCAATGCCATAAGATCATTCTAAGGGGAGAACTTCCCGTTCTAAGAGTATTTGTTGCCATTTGGGTTAATTACTTAATCTTAGGAGTTCAGGAGCTTGCAAATCGCCTAATTTACTCACAAGCATCTTCCTTTTGATGCTATTAGTACTCGAGGAAGATTAGTGCAATGATTAAGACTCACAAGATTATTCTATGTGAAGAACGTTTGTTGCAATTTTGGTTAATGGGCTAAACTTGGAAGTTAACAACTTGGAAAATCACCTAACTTATGATTATCTTCACCAGTCCTATTAGTACTTTGAAAAGATTGAAGCAACTATTGAGAGCAAGAAGATCATTCCAAGTGAAGAACTTCCAATTCTAAGAATATTTGTCACCATTTGGCTTAATTGCTTGATCTCCATAGCTCATGAGCTTGTAATTCATCTAATTGACTTATAATCATCTTCATTTGGAAGCTATTAGTACTTGGGAAAGATTAGAGCAATGGTTGAGTGCCACAAGACCTATTTAAGGAAGAACTTCCCTTTCAATGAATATTTGTAGGCATTTAGGTTAATTGCTTGATCTCAGGAGTTCCCCAGCTTGCAAATCATCTAATTTATTTACAATTACCTTCATTTCTATGCTATCAGCACTTGGAAAAGATCGGTGTGATGATGGAGAGCCACAAGATCATTCTAAGTGAAGAAATTGCCATTCTAAGAATGTTTCTCACCATTTGGGTTAATAGCTTGATCTTGGGATCTCATGAGCTTGGAAATCATCTAACTTATTTACAAATTATCTTCATTTAGATGCTATTAATACTTGGGAAAGATTAGTATGATGGTTCAATGCCATAACGTCATTCTAAGAACATTTGTCACCATTTGGGTTGATCGCTTCATCTTTGGAGCTCACGAGCTTGGAACTCATCTAATCTACTTATAATAATCTTCATTTAGATGCTATTGACACTTGGGAAAGAGTAGAGTAATGGTTCAATGCCACAAGATCATTCTAAGGGGATAACTTCCCGTTCGAAGAGTATTTGTTGCCATTTGGATTAGGGATAATGCCACAAAAAACGCTAAACTTTACCTCATATGACACATTTACCCTAAACTTTTTTTTGTGATACAAAAAATCGCAAACTTTGCCCCATGTGACATATTTACCCTAAACTTTTTTGTGCCTCCAAAAATCCTAAACTATGCCAGTTGTGACAATTTTACCCTGAACTATATTACTTACGACAAAGTTACCCCAAAGTTTTTTGGGTTGAGGGGCATTTTCGTCATTTTTGTCATTTTCTTATTTTCTTTTTTTATTGAATGGAGAAAGCCAGCGAGGCCATCCTCGCCGGTGTCGACGTTCGGCGAGGGTTGCCTGGGTAGCCCTCGCCTGCGTCGAGTGTGGGCCGTGCAGGCCTAGGCGACCATAGTTGGCGTCGGGTGAGGGTGGCCTAGGCGACCCTCGCTGGCGTCAGGCAAGGGCCGCCCAGTCCTAGGCAACCCTCGCCAACATCGGGCAAGGGCCGCCTAGGCAAGATTCGGCTCGGGCGATCCTCGCCGGACACTAGCGAGGCTCACCCTCACCCGATCTAGCCTGGGCGGCCCTTGCCCGACTTAGGCGTTGGTCGCCCTCGCCAGATTCGGCGAGGGCGACTCAAGCGAAGGTTGCCCTCACTAGATCTGGGGAGGGCGACCTAGGTTAGGGCGAGGGTGGCCCTTTACCGGATCTGGCAACCCTCGCCTGACGCCAGCGAGGGTCGCCTTGGCCTGGGCCGCCCTCGCCGGACTCGGGCGTCGGCGAGGATGGCCTTGCCAGCTTCCTCCATCCAATTAAAAAAAAGGAAAAAGAAAAAATAGAAAATGACGAAAATGCCCATTAGTCCAAAAAACTTTGGGGTAAATTTGTCATAAGTAATATAATTCAAGGGAAAATTGTTACAAGTGGAATAGTTTAGGGCTTTTGGTGGCACAAAAAAAGTTTAGGGTAAATGTGTCACACGAGGTAAAGTTTAGGGTTTTTCGTGGTATTATCCCTTTGGGTTAATTACTTAATCTTAGGAATTCACGAGCTTGCAAATCACCTAATTTACTTACAACCATCTTCCTTTTGATGCTATTAGTACTTGAGGGAGATTAGTGCAATGATTGAGACTCACAATATTATTCTATGTGAAGAACTTCCAATTCTAATAACGTTTGTTGTAATTTAGGTTAATGGGTTGATCTTGGAAGTTAAGGACCTGGAAAATCATCTAACTTATTTATGATTATCTCCACCGGTCCTATTAGTACATTGAAAAGATTAGAGCAACTCTTGAGAGCGAGAAGATCATTCCAAGTGAAGAACTTCTTATTCTAAGAATATTTGTCACCATTTGGGTTAATCTCTTGATTTCCATAGCTCGTGAGCTTGTGAATCATTTAATTTACTTATAATCATCTTCATTTGGATACTTGGAAAAGATTAGAGCAATGGGTTAAGTGCCACAAGACCATTTTAAGGAAGAACTTCCATTTCAATGAATATTTGTCGGCATTTGGGTTAATTGTTTGATCACAAGAGTTCCCCAACGCTTACAAATCATCTAATTTATTTACAATTACCTTCATTTCTACACTAGCAATACTTGGAAAAGATCGGTGTGATGATGGAGAGCCACAAGATCATTCTAAGGGAAGAGATTGCCATTCTAAGAATGTTTCTCACCATTTAGGTTGATAGCTTGATCTTGGGATACGAGCTTGGAAATCATCTAACTTACTTATAAATTATATTCATTTAGATGCTATTCATACTTGGGAAAGATTAGTATGATGGTTCAATGTCATAAGGTCATTCTAAGGGAAGACATTGCCATTCTAAGAACATTTGTCACCATTTGGGTTGATCACTTGATCTTTGGAGCGGACGAGCTTGCAACTCATCTAATGTACTTATAATCATCTTCATTTAGATGCTATTGACACTTGGGAAAGATTAGATAATGTTTCAATGTCATAAGATCATTCTAAGGGGAGAATTTCCTGTTCTAAGAGTATTTGTTGCCATTTGGGTTAATTACTTAATCTTAGGAGTTTAGGAGCTTGCAAATACCCTAATTTACTTACAACCATCTTCCTTTTGATGCTATTAGTACTCGAGGGAGATTTGTACAATGATTGAGACTCACAAGATGTGGAGATCAAGCAATTAAACCAAATGGTGACAAACATGCTTAGAATGGGAATTCCTTCACTTAGAATGATCTTTTGGCTCTCCATCATTGGCCTTATCTTTCCCAAGATCTAATAGCTTCCAAATGAATATAATCATAAGTAAAGTAGATGATTTACAAGCTCATGAGCTGTGAAGATCAAGCGATTAAACCAAATGGTGACAAACATGCTTAGAATGGGAAGTCATTTACTTAGAATGATCTTTTGGCTCTCAACCATTGGCTTTATCTTTCCCAAGATCTAATAGCATCTAAATGAATGTAATCATAAGTAAATTAGACCATTTGCAAGATCATGAGCTGTCGAGATCAAGCGATTTGAACCAAATGGTGACAAACATGCTTAGAATGGGAAGTCCTTCACTTAGAATGATCTTATGGCTCTCAACCATTGGCCGAATCTTTCCCAAGATCTAATAGCATCCAAATGAAGATAACTATAAGTAAATTAGATGATTTACAAGCTCATGAGCTGTGGAGATCAAGCGATTAAACCAAATGGTGACACACATGCTTAGAATAGGAAGTCATTCACTTAGAATGATTTGTTGGCTCTCAACCATTGGCCTTATCTTTCCCAAGATGTAATAGCATCCAGATGAATATAATCATAAGTAAATTAGATGATTTACAAGCTCTTGAGCTGTGGAGATCAAGTGATTAAACCAAATGGTGACAAACATGCTTAGAATGGGAAGTCCTACACTTAGAATGATCTTAGGGCTCTCAACCATTGGCCTAATATTTCCCAAGATCCAATAGCAACCAAATGAATATAATTATAAGTAAATTAGATGATTTGCAAGATCATGAGCTATGGAGATCAAGCGATTGAACCAAATGGTGACAAACATGCTTAGAATGCGAAGTTCTTCACTTAAAATGATCTTATGGCTCTCAACCATTATCCTAATCTTTCCCATTATATAATAGCATCCATATGAAAATAATTCTGAGTAAATTATATGATTTACAAGCTCATGAGTTGTGGAGATCGAGCGATTCAACCAAATGGTGACAAACATGCATAGAATAGGAAGTCCTGCGCTTAGAATGATCTTATGGCTCTCAACTATTAGCCTAATCTTTCCCTAGATCTAATAGCATCCACATGAAGATAACTATAAGTAAATTATATGATTTACAAGCTCAAGAGCCATGGAGATCAAGCGATTAAATCAAATAGTGACAAACATGCATAGAATGGGAAGTCCTTCACTTAAAATGATCTTATGGCTCTCAACCATTATCCTAATCTTTCTCAAGATCTAATAGCATCCAAATGAAAATAATTATAAGTAAATTATATGATTTACAAGCTCATGAGCTGTGGAGATCAAGCGATTAAACCAAATGGTGACAAACATTCTTAGAATAGGAAGCCCTTAACTTAGAATTATCTTATGACTCTCAACCATTGGCCTAATCTTTCCCAAGATCTAATAGTATCCAAATGAATATAATTAGAAGCAAATTAGATGATTTACAAGCTCATGAGTTGTGGAGATCAAGCGATTATACCAAATGGTGACAAACATGATTAGAATGGGAAGTCCTTCACTTAGAATGACTATGGCTCTCAACCAGTCGTCTAATATTTCCCAAGATCTAATAGCATCCAAATGAATATAATCAAGTAATGAAACCAAATGAGGACACATATGCTTCAAATGAGAAGTCCTTCACTTAAAATGCTCTTATGGCTCTCTACCATTGGCCCAATCTTTCCCAAAATCTAATATCATCCAAATGAAAATAATTATAAGTAAATTGTATGATTTACAAGATCATGAGCTGTGGAGATTAAGCGAGTAAACCAAATGGTGACAAACATTATTAGAATAGGAAGTCCTTCACTTAGAATGACCTTAAATCTCTCAACAATTGCCTTAATCTTTCCCAACATCTAATAGCATCCTAATGAATCTAATTATAAGTAAATTAGCTTATTTGCAAGCTCATGAGTTGTGGAGATCAAGCGATTAAACCAACTGGTGACAAACATGCTTAGAATGGGAAGTCCTTCACTTAGAATGATCTTATGGCTCTCAACCATTGGCCTAATCTTTCCCAAGATCAAATAGCATCCAAATGAATATAATTATAAGTAAATGAGATGATTTACAAGCTCATGAGCTGTGGAGATCAAGCGATTAAACCAAATGGTGACAAACATGCTTAGAATAGGAAGCCCCTCACTTAGAATGATCTTATGGCTCTCAACTATTGGCCTATTCTTTCCCAAGATCTAATAGCATCCAAATGAATATAATTAGAAGTAAATTAGATGATTTACAAGCTCATGAGCTATGGAGATCAAGTGATTAAACCAAATGGTGACAAACATGATTAGAATGGGAAGTCATTCACTTAGAATGATCTTATGGCTCTCAACCATTGGCCTAATCCTTCCCAAGATCTAATAGCATCCAAATGAATATAATCATAAGCATATTAGATTATTTGCAAGATCATGAGGTATAGAGATCAAGTGATGAAACCAAATGAGGACACATATGCTTCAAATGCGAAGTCCTTCACTTAGAATGCTCTTATAGCTCTCTACCATTGGCACAATCTTTCCCAAAATCTAATAGCATCCAAATGAAAATAATTACAAGTAAATTGTATGATTTACAAGATCATGATGTGGAGATCAAGTGAGTAAACCAAATGGTGACAAACATGATTAGAATGGGAAGTCCTTCACTTAAAATGACCTTAAAGCTCTCAACAATTGCCGCAATCTTTCCCAACATCTAATAGCATCCTAATGAAAGTAATTATAAGTAAATTAGCTGATTTGCTAGCTCGTGAATTGTGGAGATCAAGCGATTAAACCAAATGGTGACAAACATGCTTAGAATGGGAAGTCCGGAATTTAGAATGATCTTATGGCTCTCAACCATTTGCCTAATCATCGTACTTCTGATAGCATCCAAATGAAGATAACTATAAGAAAATTAGATGAATTACAAGGTCATGAGCGATGTATATCAAGCGATTATAACAAATGGTACCAAAAATGCTTAGAATGGGAAGTCCTTCACTTAAAATGATCTTATGGCGCTCAACCGTTGGCCTAATCTCTCCCATGATCTAATGGCATCCAAACGAAGATAACTATAAGTAAATTATATGATTTGCAAGCTCATTCGCTGTGGAGATTAAGCGATTAAACAAAATGAGGACACATATGCTTCAAATGAGAAATCCTCTTACAATGATGTTATGGCTCTCAACCATTAGCTTAATCTTTCTCTACATTTCATAGCATCCAAATGAAGCTAACTCTAAGTTAATTGTATGATTTACAAGGTCATGAGCTATGGCAATGAGGTGATTAAACCAAATGAGGACACATATTCTTCAAATGGGAAGTTTTTCACTTAGAATGATCTTATGGCTCTCAACCACTGGCCTAATCTTTCCCATGGTCTAGTAGCATCTAAATGAAGATAACTATAAGTAAATTATATGATTTACAAGCTCATGTGCTATGGTGATCAAGCAATAAAACCAAATTATGACGCATATGCTTCAAATAGGAAGTCCTCCACTTAGAATGATCTTATGGCTCTCAACCATTGGCCTAATCTTTCCCATGATCTAATAGCATCCAAACGAAGATAACTATAAGTAAATTATATGATTTACAAGCTCATTAGCTATGGAGATTAAGCGATTAAACAAAATGAGGACACATATGCTTCATATGGGAAGTGCTTCACTTAAAAAGATCTTATGGCTCTCAACCATTTGCCTAATCTTTCCCTAGATCTAATAGCATCCAAATGAAGATAACAATAAGTAAATTATATGGTTTTACAAGCTCATGACCTATGGCGATCAAGCAATTCACCCAAATTAGGACACATATTCTTCAAACGAGAAGTCCTTCACTTAGAATGATCTTATGGCTCTCAACTATTTGCCTAATCATTCCCAATATCTAATAGCATCCAAACGAAGATAACTATAACTAAATTGTATGATTTACAAGCTCATTAGCCCTAGAGATTAAGCGATTATACCAAATGGTGACAAACATGCTTAGAATGGGAAGTCCTTCACTTAGAATGATCGTATGGCTCTCAACCATTGGCCTAATCTTTCCCATGATCTAATAGCATCCAAACAAAGAAAACTATAAGTAAATTATAAAATTTACGAATTCATGAGCTTTGAAGGTCAAGTGATTAAATCAAATGGCAATAAAAATGCTTAGAATGGGAAGTTCTTCACTTGGAATAATCTTATAGCTCTCAACCACAAGCCTAATCTTTCCAATGATCTAGTAGCATCTAAATGAAGATAACTATAAGTAAATTATATGATTTACAAGCTCATGAGTTATGGTGATCAAGTAATAAAACCAAATTTGGACACATATACTTTAAATAGGAAGTCCTTCACTAAGAATGATCTTATGGCTCGCAACCACTGGCCTAATCTTTCCCATGATCTAATGGCATCCAAATGAAGATAACTATAAGTAAATTATATGATTTACAAGCGCATTAGCTATGGAGATTAAGCGATTAAAGAAAATGAGGACACATATGCTTCAAATGAGAAGTCCTTCTCTTAGAATGATCTCATGGCTCTCAACCAATAGTATAATCTATCCCTAGATCTCATAGCATCCAAATGAAGATAACTGTAAGAAAATTAGATGAATTACAAGCTCATGAGCGATGGAGATCATGTGATTAAACCGAATGAGGATACATATGCTATAAATTGTAAGTCCATCACTTCGAATGGTCTCATGGCTCTCAACCATTTGCCTAATCCTTCCCTAGATCTAATAGCATCCAAATGAAGATAAATGTAAGTAAATTATATGATTTACAAGCTCATGAGCTATGGTGATCAAGCGATTAATCTAAATTAGGACATATATGTTTCAAATGGGAAATCCTTCTCTTAGAATGATCTTATGGCTCTCACCGATTTGCCTAATCTTTCCCTAGATGTAATAGAATCCAAATGAAGACAGCTATAGGTAAATTATATGATTTTCAAGGTCATTAACTATGGAGATCAAGCGATTAAACAAAATGAGGACACATATGCTACAAATGAGAAGTCCTTCACTTATAATGATCTCATGACTTTCAACCATTAGTCGTATCTTTCCATACATCTCATAGCGTCCAAATGACGATAACTATAAGTAAATTATATGATTTACATGCTCATGAGCTGTGGAGATCAGGTGATTAAACCAAATGGTAACAAAAATGCTTACAATGGGAAGTCCTTCACTTAGAATGATCCTATGGTTCTCAACCATTTGCCTAATCTTTCCCCACATCTGATAGCATTCAAATGAAGATAACTATAAGAAAATTAGACGAATTAAAAGGTCATGAGCGATGCATATCAAGCAATTACACCAAATGGTGACAAACATGCTTAGAATGAGAAGTCTTTCACATAGAATGATCTAATGGCTCTCAACCATTAGCCTAATCTCTCCCATGATCTAATAGCATCCAAATGAATATAACAATAAGAAAATACAAGCTCATGAGTTGTAGAGATCAAGTGATTAAGCCAAATGGTGACAAAAATGCTTAGAATGGGAAGTCCATCACTTAGAATGATCTTATGGCTCTCAACCATTGGCCTAATCTTTCCCTAGATCTGATTGTATCCAAATGAAGATAACAATAAAAAAATTAGATGAATTAAAAGATCATGAGCGATGGAGATCAAGCGATTATAGAAATGGTGACAACAATGCTTAAAATGGGAAGTCCATCACTTAGAATGATCTCATGGCTCTCAACCATTGGCCTAATCTTTCCCTAGATCTCATAGTATCCAAATCAAGATAACAATAAAAAAATTAGACGAATTAAAAGCTCATGAGTGATGGAGATCAAGCGATTATAGAAATGGTGACAACAATGCTTAAAATGGGAAGTCCATCACTTAGAATGATCTTGTGGCTCGCAACCATTCGCCTAATCTTTCCCTAAATCCAATTGCATCCAAATGAAGATAACTATAAGAAAATTAGACGAATTACAAGGTCATGAGCGATGGACATCAAGTGATTATACCAAATGGTGACAAACATACTTAGAATGGGAAGTCTTTCACTTAAAATGATCTAATGGTTCCCAACCTTTCGCCTAATCTCTCCCATGATCTAATAACATCCAAATGAAGATAACTATAAGAAAATTAGATGAATTACAGGGTCATGAGCGATGGAGATCAAGCGATTATACCTAATGATGACAAACATCCTTAGAATGGGAAGTCTTCCACTTAGAATGATCTAATGGCTCCAACCGTTGGCCTAATCTGTCCCATGATCTATAGCATCAAAATGAAGATAACTATAAGTAAATTATATGCTCATGAGCTGTGGAGATCAGGTGATTAAACCAAATGGTGACAAAAATACTTCTAATGGGAAGTCCTTCACTTAGAACGATCTTATGGCTTTTTAGCATTGGCCTAATCTTTCGCTAAATCTGATAAAATCAAAATGAATATACCTATAAGAAAATTAGATGAATTACAAGGTCATGAGCGATGGATATCAGGGCGATTATACCAAATAATGACAAATATGCTTAGAATAGGAAGTCTTTCACTTAGAACGATCTAATGGCTCCCAACCATTGGCCTAATCTCTCCCATGATCTAATAGCATCGAAATGAAGATAACTATAAGTAAATGACATGATTTACAAGCACATGAGCTATGAAGATCAAGCGATTAAAGCAAATGATGACAAAAATGCTTAGAATGGGAAGTCCTTCACTTAGAATGATATTATGGCTCTCAAACATTGGCCTAATCTCTCCCATGATCTAATATGATCAAAATGAAGATAACTATAAGTAAATTATATGATTTACATGCTCATGAGCTGTGGAGATCAGGCGATTAAACCAATGGTAACAAAAATGCTTAGAATGGGAAGTCCATCACTTAGAATGATCTTATGGCTCTCAACCATTTGCCTAATCTTTCCCTAGATCTCATAGCATCCAAATGAAGATAACAATAAAAAAATTTAGACAAATTACAAGGTTATGAGCGATGGAGATCAAGCAATTACACCAAATAGTGACAAATATGCTTACAATAGGAAGTCTTTCACTTAAAACGATCTAATGGCTCCCAACCATTGGCCTAATCTCTCCCATGATCTAATAGCATACAAATGAAGGTAACTATAAGTAAATTATATGATTTACAAGCTCATGAGCTGTGTAGATCAAGAGATTAAACCAAATGGTCACAAAAATGCTTAGAATGGGAAGTCCTTCAGTTAGAATAATCTTATGGCTCTCAACCATTTGCCTAATCTTTCGCTAGATCTAATAGCATCCAAATGAAGATAACTATAAGAAAATCAGGCGAATTACAAGGTCATGAGCAATGTATATCAATCGATTATACCAAATGGTGACAAACATGCTTAGAATGGGAAGTCTATCACATAAAATGATCAAATGACTCTCAACCATTGGCCTAATCTCTCCGATGATCTAATAGCATCCAAATGAAGATAACTATAAGTAAATTATATGATTTACAACCTCATGAGTTGTGGAGATCAAGCGATTAATCCAAGTGAGGACATGTTTGCTTCAAATGAGGTGTCATTTCATTAGAATGATCTTATGGCTCTTAAGCATTGGCCTAATCTCCCCCATGATCTAATAGCATCCAAATTAAGATAACTATAAGTAAATTATATGATTTACAAGCTCATGAGCAACGGATATCAATGATTATACCAAATGGTGACAAACATGCTTAGAATAGGAAGTGCTTCACATAGAATGATTTTATGGCTCTCAACCGTTGACCTAATCTCTCCCAAAATCTAATAGCATCCAAATGAAGATAACTATAAGTAAATTATATGACTTACAAGCTCATGAGCTTTGTAGATCAAGCGATTAAACAAAATGGTGACAAAAATGCTTAAAATGGGAAGTCATTCACTTAGAATGATCTTATGGCTTTGAACTGTTAGCCTAATCTTTCCCTAGATCTCATAGCATCCAAATGAAGAGATCAATAAGAAAATTAGATGAATTACAAGCTCATGAGTTGTGTAGATCAAGCGATTAATCTAGGTGAGGTCACATTTGCTTTAAATGAGAAATACTTCACTTAGAATGATCTTATGGCTCTCAATCATTAGCCTAATCTTTCTCTAGATCTTATAGCATCCAAATGAAGATAACTATAAGAAAATTAGACCAATTACAAGCTCATGAGCGATGGACATCAAGTGATTATACCAAATGGTAACAAACATGCTTAGAATGGGAAGTCTTTCACTTAGAATGATCTAATGGCTCTCAACCATTGGCCTAATCTTTCCCATGATCTAATAACATCCAAATGAAGATAACTATAAGTAAATTATAATTAAATTATATGATTTACATGCTTTAAATGGGAACTCCTTCACATAGAATGATCTTATGGTTTTCAGCCGTTGGCCTAATCTCTCCCATGATCCAATATCCTCCAATTGAAGGCAACTATAAGTAAATTATGTGATTTACAAGCTCATTAGCTATGGAGATCAAGCTATTAAACGAAATTAGTACACATATGCTTAAAATGGGAAGTCCTTTACTTATAATGATCTTATGATTCTTAACCATTAGCCTAATCTTTCCCTAGATCTCATAGCCTCCAAATGAATATAACTATAAGTAAATTATTTGATTTACAAGCTCATAAGCTGTGGAGACCAAGCGATTAATCCAAGTGAGGACACATTTGCTTCAAATGCAAAGTCCTTCAATTAGAATGATCTTGTGGGTCTCAACCATTATCCTAATCTTCCCCTAGATCTAGTAGCATCCAGATGAAGATAACTATAAGAAAATTAGGTGAATTACAAGCTCATGATCGATGGAGATCAAGCGATTATACCAAATGGTGGCAAACATGCTTAGAATGGGAAGTCTTTTACTTAGAATGATCTAATAACTCTTAACCATTGGCCTAATCTCTCCAATGATCTAATTACATCCAAATGAAGATAACTATAAGTAAATTATATGATCTACAAGCTCATGAGTGATGGAGATTAAGGTATTATTCCAAATGGTAACAAACATGCTTAGAATGGGAAGTCGTTGACTTGGAATGATCCTATCGCGCTCAACCATTAGCCTAATCTTCCCCTAGATCTAGTAGTATCTAAATGTAGATAACTATAAGAAAATTAGACAAATGACAAGCTCATGAGCAATGGAGATCAAACAAATGTACCAAATGGTGACAAACATGCTTAGATTAGGAAGTCTTTCACTTAGAATGATCTAATGGCTCTCAACCATTGGCCTAATCTCTCCCATGATCTAATTGCATCCAAATGAAGATAACTACAAGTAAATTATATGATTTACAGGCTTTGAGCGATGGAGATCAAGTTATTAAACCAAATGGTGTAAAAAAAACTTAGAATGGGAAATCCATCACTTAGAATGATCTTATGGATCTCAAAGCTAATGAACTTGTAAATCATATAATTTACTTATAGTTATTTTCATTTGGATGTTGTGAGATCAAGGGAATGATTAGGCTAATGGTTGAGATCTAGGGAAAGATTAGGCTAAAGGTTGAGATCCATAAGATCATTCTTAGTAAAGGACTTCCCATGTGAAGCATATGTGTTCTCATTTGGTTTAATCGCTTGATGCATGACGGGAACGAAGAGGTGAGAAATTCGTTTCTTGGG